>APFE031228958.1:0-16489 GCA_000404065.3 Pinus taeda | reverse complement strand
ATCTTGAGTTTCCACAACTCAAAACTTTGACCATTAAATTTCTCGATCTCTATCTTTCCACTACTCGCCATCTTCTTTCACCACCAGAATCGATCTTGCAGATCTCCCACTGAACAGGGTCTACCACAGGCCCGAACAAAACCCCTCAGCAGCAAAGGCGTCCCCTTGAAGCCAAAATAACTCTAATACCAGATGTAGGTTTTAACCCCATATAGAAATTACCTGCATACGAATTCTAAAACATGAAATAATAAACAATGCGAGAGAATAACACATAAAACACATATAAACAGAGATTTTCCCACTGTATCCCAAAATCAAACTACCAGCTTGATTTTTAATTATGGTCCTTTCAATGTTACAATAAACAGAGATTTTCCCACTGTATCCCAAAATCAAACTACCAGCTTGATTTTTCATTATGGTCCTTTCAATGTTACAATACATATTTATACATGCCAAAGCATCCAATACCATGGACCTAAAACCATTGCGTCCAATACCATGGACTGAAAACCATTGTATCCAATACCATGGATCGAAAACCATCGCGTCCAAAAAACATGTGCAAAAATCATGCACAAATCCATAGGTGGGTCTGCTCAACCTAACATAGGGTCCAAAACCAAAATTTTTCAGGGCACTGCCCCGGACCCCATAAAGTGGGGTTATGGGTGCACTTCAAACACCCCGTTAACTACGTCGAAAGAATATAACACAACCCAACAATATCGGAAGATATAAGGATAAGGTCATTTGTGACATAATGCCGATGGATGTATGTCACATACTACTAGGCAAGCCATGGCAGTATGACAGAATGGTGGTACATGATGGGAAGACAAACTATTACAAGTTTGTTAAAGATGGGATCAAGCACACGCTTGTGCCCGTCAAGGAAGAAGAGACGGCGGAAACAAGCGGGACAAGAGTGTTGTTAATGTGCAGAAAACAGTTTTTAAAGCAGATTGAAGACAGTGAAGTAAGCTATGTTGTTGTAAGAAGAGCGAAAACTGTGTTGCTACACACAGAGGCAACATATTTGCTTGCAGAAATTTAGCAGATGCTAGAGGAGTTCAGCGATATAGCAGTGGATGACTTGGCAGATAAACTGCCTCTCAAGAGAAGTATAAGTCACCATATTGACTTTATACCTGGAGCAAGTTTGCCGAATAAGGCAGCACATCGAATGAGCCCCAAAGATAATGAGGAGATTAGAAAAAAGGTGTAGGAATTGCTAGATAAAGGGTTGATAAGGGAAAGTTGGAGCCCCTGCACAGTTCCAACAATTCTCGCTCACAAGAAAGGAGGAGAATGGCGAATGTGCACATATTCAAGGGCCATCAATAAGATTACCATCTGGTACAGGTTTCCACTGCCACGGATGGACGACATGATGGACAACTTGAGCAGGGTAGCATGTTTTTCAAAGATTGATTTAAAGGGTGGGTATCATGAGATTCGACACTGAGAAGGGGATGAGTAAAAGATAGCCTTCAAGAGTAATGAAGGACTGTATGAGTGGCTAGTAATGCCATGCGGACTGAGAAATGCACCCAGTACCTATATGCGGTTAATGAATGGAATGCTGAAAGAATTCATTGGGAAGTTTGTAATATTGTACTTGGATGATATATTAATTTTCAGCAAGACAAGGGAGGAACACTTTCGACATGTTCGAAAAGTGCTGGAAAAGTTGTAGCAGAATAAGTTGCTGATAAATATGAAAAAAGTGTACTTTTCTGCAAAAAGAATTGGTTTATCTGGGTTTTGTGATTACAGAAAATGAGTTGAATATGGACCCAGAGAAGATTTCATCAATTGTCAACTGGCCATCCCCGAAAAGTTTGTTTGAGGTACATAGCTTTCATGGGTTGGCAAGTTTTTACTGAAAATTTATAAGAAATTTCAGTGAAATCTGCACACCTATGTTGGATACTATGAAGAAGGCAAGTCAACCTTTTCATTGGACCAAGGCAGCAGAAAGGATTTTTTAGCTACTAAAGAGGAAGATCACAAAAGACCGATCCTGAGATTGCCAGATTTTAAAAAGCTTTTTCAGGTTTGCTGTGATGTAACCAGTATGACCATTGGAGCTGTACTTAGCCAAGAAGACAAACCTGTTGTGTTTTTTAGCAATAATTTGAATGAATGCAGGCAGAAGTATTCATCTTATGTCAAGGAATTCTATGCTATCGTCCAAGCATTGAAGCACTAGAGACACTATTTGTTGGGGAATGAGTTCGTTTTGCTCTCAGATAATTCTACACTGCAATATGTGATGCAACAACACGAGCCGAATCACAAGCATGCTAAGTGGGTTGAATATTTGCAATGTTTCACTTTTGTGTTGAAACACATCAACGAGCAGACAAACAAGGTGGTGGATGTGTTGAGTAGAAGAGACCTACTCTTGCAGGAGAGTATGATACAAGTGCTGGTCTTTGAGCACTTGAAATACTTGCATTAGACTGACATGGATTTCAAGGAGGCTTATGAAGCGTGTCAGAATCCTTTGGTGAGAGACAATAGTCCGTGGTTGGACTATAATTTGCAGGAGAAGCTGTTGTATAGAGGAGGATATTTATGCATTCCTGACTGCTCAATGAGAGAGAATATCATTTGAGAGAAGCATAGTGGAGGTCTAGCCAAACATTTTGGCATAGACAAGACATTAGAGCAGCTCATCCATTTTTATTATTGGCTAAAAAAGTGAAGGGATGTGTAGAGATTTGTGACCAGATGTAAAGTGTGTCAGTTGGAAAAGGGACACGGTAAAAATACGGGACTTTACATGCCATTTCCCATTCCAAGTAGACTGTGAGACTAAGTCAGCTTGGACTTCGTCTTGGGCCTACCAAGGACACAACAAGGTTATGATTCGGTGATGGTAGTAGTGGACCGGTTTTTGAAGATGATGCATTTCATCCTTGCAGAAAAACTAGTGATGCCACTCACGTGGCCCCCTTGTTCTTTACAGAGATTGTCAGGCTACATGGTCTACCTAGGTCTATCCGCTATGATAGGGACGTGAAGTTTACAAGGCAGGGCACTTTCGGCGCACCCTGTGGAGGAAGATGGACACACAGTTAAGTTTTAACTCTGCTTATCACCCACAGACCAACGAGCAAACAGAGGTGGTAAACAGTAGCCTAGGGAACCTGCTACAGAGTTTGATCAGTGAGAATTCACAAATGTGGGATCAAGTACTTGGCCAGGTGGAGTTCGCTTATAACGACTCGCCCACCCGCAGCACGGGTTACAATTCTTTTCAGATCTTGTATGGTATGCATCCTCACGGAGTGCATCAATTACGAGATCTAGGATAGTAGGAAAGACGGAGTGCTGATGGGGAAGAATTTGCTAAAGCAATGAATGATTTGCATGAGTAGGTGAAAATAAAGTTGCAAGACAGTAGTCAAAAATATAAGCAGCGAGCAGATTTGAAGCAGAGAGATGTACAGTGTAATGTGGGGGATGAATTCCTCACACATCTGCACAAGGAAAGTTTTCCTAGAGGTGCATAGAACAAGCTAAAATACAAAAAGATAGGTCACTACAAAATTCTCCGGAAATTTTTTGCTAATTCTTATGAAATATAGCTCCCACCAGGAATAGGCATCTCACCCATCTCTAATGTGGCAAACCTATTTCCATACACTGCTGATCCAAAAGAAGAAGACAGTACTACACAACCTACATGGGACACCCAGGACAAAAGTGATACCAATGTCTTACGTTCAACCCCCTGAGATCAAGAGGATCCTCGACACTCAAGTGGCCAAGCAAACTTGATGGAAAGAGTATCTGCAATATCTAGTCAAGTGGAAGAATCGTCCTATTGAGGATAGTTCGTGGCTTGATGCTAGGCAGATAAAGCAGGCGGGTTATTCAGTCAAGAAGCTCATGGACCAGAGTCATGAATTCTTCTTACCCTAGGAGCCTGATGCAGGAGCATCCAGCTAAGGGCACCATGACTGGGTGTTGGTCTTCGCCAAGGTGGAAATATTTATCAGTGTTTGGTTTCTTTATGTTTAATTAGTCAAAGCATAATGTAGGACTTGCTTTTTTTAATTCCATTATTAGTTAGGGAACAATATAGGTAGTTAGGGTCACATTGTCTATCTTTTAGTGAATAATTGTTTCTTCCATTTGGAAGAAAGAAAAAAAAGACATCTATATGAATTGTAAAATCTTGCAGCGCAAGAAGAACCGAATGAGTTAAAAATTATGTAACTAATAAAAGAAACAACTAAAGTGTAACTGTGCACAGTTCAGGTAACTATGGGAAAACAATACAAATACGAAATGTAGATCATTCTGAAGGGGTTCAGCATATGAGAACAGTAATAGAATACAAAGAATAATTTTCTTTCATTCGAGTCCATCTGTAACAGTCATTGAAATGTTTATTTACTTTTTCCTAATCATTGAATAAACAAAAATAAGCAGATACTGTGCATGCATATCCTTTTCATTTATTTTCTCTCCTGAAGAACAGAAGGTAGACCAGGAAAATTGCATGGGAACTTCCAGTACAAAGGCTGGAAAACAATAAACAGAGTCCATGATCGAAAGAATCAAGGACATTTCGAACAGTTCAACCAAGAACGAGTATATAAACATTGAGTAACAAAATCGGGGATAGAGGTAACAAGTATAACCGAATACACTGTATTTCTTTTCATTCCAAAAAAAAAATATTTGTATACATATGACAGTCCAGGGATAACCCATCAAATAGTGACAAAACCAAATGAACCAGCAGAACCCTATGCGAGGGTTTTGGACGACCTAACTCCTACACAATATTTTACAATTACAGAACTACAGAATACAACCAAGGTTTTGTAACAAACTCCAAAATAGTGTTTTACAATTACAAAATTGTGAAATACAAATGAGGGTTAGTACCAAACTAACCCAGGTCGCATAGTGACGATAGACGAGTATAAGCGAACAAGAACTGGGACTCTGCCCAACAGAACTGACAGAGACTAACAATAGAAACAAGTTGATAATAGTGACAGAGCCTACCGGGAAGGAGCTATGGCGCTCACACCAACCACGCCAAAGAGCAAACCCCCGTCCTGCGCAATCAAAACAGGGCAATACTATTAGCCCAACTATCAGTAGAGAAAAGGAGAAGCAAATGAAGGGTAATGAACTGTATATATAGTGAGTGAAAAAAAAATTACCTGAAGGTTTAGCCGTGTGGGAAGAATGCAAACCCACCGAGGCACAATGCATGGTGACAACCTAAGACCGAGGAACAATCTTCGTTAGAACTAGAGAAAGACAAGGAGAAAACTGAATCATGGTGAGACAACCTACCTGTAGCGAACTGCGAAGCAGAGGAGGTCCCCACGACTGTGACTTGTAAGAAAGCATGCAAACCCATTAAATAAATTTGATTAGCAGAAGAACCACAATAAAAACAAGAACAGTGGAGCAAAAGCAAGCTTAGCAACCAAACATAAGATATAGAAATGATTCTCTTACACAGATTAGCGGAACCATACTGTTGTGCCCAAGGAATTGAGCAACGAAGCCACCAGGACAAGCAATAACCCATAGCTAGGCGTGCATAGAGCCATGGCTTATATCCATATATTTGTAGCACGAAACCTCACTTCCAAACCAAACCCTTAGTGCAACGAAATTGCAAAAACAAAAATGAAGAAATGACATAGAGGCGGGGTTTTAGTATAGAACAAAGAGCAAGAAACGATAACTAAGGCACGCATTGCCAACATTATAGTAATAAAGTCCAACATAAATGCCATCCAATGCCAATCCAGAACCTTCTCACGATTAACCTCTAATCACTGGAGTTAAAACGAAAATCATTGTTTAATTATATAATCGTTGATTAAGCAATCATATTATTGTTAACTATCAAAGTGTGGAATTGCGGGCTAGTCCCATCATTATGGATTGATTTACTTTAAAATAAATGTATTTTAAATATTTTAACTTGTCAATCATTTTTAAGTAAAGTTTATTAATTAGAATAGAATTATGATTAAAATTATACATTTTAATTATTAATGTAAAAATTTAATAATTTAGAAATATTTTAACACTAGTTGTCTTTTATTGGAACCTTTTCACATGGGTTTTTCTATCTAATTCTCTAAATCCAATAAAAATTTTGGAAATCGCAAAGATTTCACCTCAAAGTTTTCAAGAATCAGACAACTAAAAAATTCCAAAAAATCACATTAAAACAACTTCGTTTTATAATTAATAATATAATATAATTAATATTTTAAAACATAAAATTATACATTATTATAAACATTAATAATTTAAAAATTTTCATAATTTTATAGGTATAAAAATATTTTAATAATAAAAAATTATCATTTTAAAATAATTATTTAAAATAAATAATCAAATTACTTAAACTTATCCTTATTTATAAATTTATTACGAGTATTTTGTAAGTACAAATCAACATTATTAAAAAACAAACTTGTTACTCCAATATTTCCACATATAGATAAACATATTTAAGCTAAAGTTATAACCTCGTACTTTATTTAACACTTTTTCTACCTATCAAATATTTACAACAATAATCAGCAATGAACTAATATATTGGTTTACTTGGGCTTCCTCTAATGTAAGAAATGAAGCATGAGAGCAAGTTTTGGAAATGTTTCATTTCAAATTTGAGAACATGCCATAGAAACGGGATATATATTAGTGAAAGTTTCATTTCAAATTTAGCATATGCTATCGAAATGGGATATATATTTATTTATTGTAGATATACTCCCGACTAATTTTTCCCACAACCCAATTTGCATTAATCATAAGATTCAATTTGGTATTAATTATAGACATTAAGATTTCCACTTGGTGATTTGGGGTAGGAGGAGGTGAAGATGGCATACCTGTCATCACCTCAAGAATTAGGTGGTTAGACGTGCTCGTCACGCTATTGATGAACGCAACATATTTTGCATTCGATATAGAAGGTAGGTTAATCGCATTAAACATTAATCAACCTCCTCCCACGTGTAATGTGTGATTTGCGGGGTTGGTGTTTGGATACGGGTAGTTTCATGATGCCTTTTTCTCCTTATGTTGGTGGCGTCAGACTTGTGTTAAATCCGGCGGAAGAAATGAGGTTAAATCTTGATTTTTAGCAGTTAAAATCGTTTTTTAACTGCATATTTGGATTCAAGGCCCTGAAAAACCCGTGGGAGCCATTGATTGTGCAAAAACTAGCTATCAAACTTGAGATTCCAATGAATTGCTGCCGGATTTTGACCGGAATTCCGCGAAAGGGTTTCAAAAAGTCACGTTATAGACTACTGCTTTGTTTTATTCTGGGTAGTTGTTTTTATATGGGTTTTTGTTTTAAAAGTTATAATGGAAAGAGGTTGGTAGTATTGGTAAATGAGTGTAAATATTTAAATCTCGTTTCAATAAAAAAATTAGGATTAAAAAAATAGAAAATTTATGTTCTATTTTTTATCAATTTCCACAATAATATATTTGAAAAGATAATTTATTGAATTTATTATGATAAATTAAGTGAAATGGTTAGTAGCTTTTGTAGCCATAACAAAATCTAGAATTATGTTTCATTGGATTTATATTGGGCTGTAAATTATTATAATAAAAATGGCATATACTTTATTATATTCTCTTAGAATATATTGGTTGTTCTAATGAATCTTTCGAAAGGAATGATAATGGAAATACACGAATACACAAGTAGCAAAAATCTTTCAACAAGCAATTGCACCATAAATGTATTATACTAGAAATTGTACCAGATGTTGCAAAGGAAACTTTGTAAGGTAGTAGTGTAGGAAAGAGTAGCATTAAACAACAACTTTTCCATGATGCCAGTGAAAGTGTCACTAGATGTTGCCAAAGAGTCTAAGTGGAATTTTGGATCTTAGTTAAAGAGGACGTCTTAGGAATTGCATCATTGATCATGACAAGAGTATCCACAATATCAGGTTATGACTTTTTGGTTATATAGTGTAGTTGTCAAAGAATGCACTGTAGAGATAACATAGTTCTCTATCCTTAGCAATTATTGACTAGAAGACTTTGATTTGGTCTTTTGGTTAAACATCCATATGTATTTGCACTGGAAACACTTACGTTTGTAGTATTAGCCTACTTGAATGGTTGGAATTTATCCACGTCCTATTTGTATATGCCAACTTTATTTGGGATTCAAGATTTCTTGCAATTGATATAACTCTCCTGGGTTTCATTTAAATCCATTTATATTGTCTCCCAATTGAAACGCTAGCAAACATTTGTATCATTCTCTTTTTTATCAGTTTGTGGATCGGATTAGAGTGACCCGCATTAAATGATTTTGGATAAATTATAATAAGATCAAGTTGAAGCCAAAATATGAATCTTTTGAACTCAAGTATGTTGAAAATCTCAAACTACCATACTCTACCACAAGTATGGTAAATTTGAATAATGAAGATCAACACATTTGGTCTTTGAATTGTAGAGACGACTATGAGCCTATAGTAGGATACCAAATTCCTTTTAATTGATGATATCAACAACCCAAAAATCATTATTAACAAAAACATCATTATTAACCAAAAATCATTATTAGGATTTAATATTCCAAAAATCATGTAATAACCAAAACAAAAAAATTGTCAACTACATTTGTCAATTATTATGGAAATGGGTTATACCAAACAAAGGAAAGTATTTCCTTTTGTTCACACAATAATGGATCAATTGAGGTTCAAAATTGCACTATGATTCAATTGTTATGTATATTCAATTAGAAACGCTCAAATATAATAAAGTTCATTGCCCACATTTAAAAGATTCATAATAAAATTTAAGAAGATTAATATAATAAAATTTATTAAACTTACCCCCAAAAAAATTGAGCTAATCATCTCTTCAACTCAGAGTTACATTAAAAATCAATATAATTATGACCCATGATGATGTAATGGTTATCCCTATGATGTACTTGAATGATGAATAACTTTTATAACCTTCTTATATGATTTGTATAATTATGAATATAACACGTATTATTACAATATCATATATTTTTGAAAAGAATTTTTTTCACTTTAAAAACAAAAACATAAGCATAAATTAGGTAATTGGGCCATAGGAATATTGGCCAGTGAAGATATGTTTCTTAAGTCACAATGGTGACTGTCATGGTAGTTCCCTATGGGGTTGTGCCTTGTGAATTAGATCTTTTAACATCTAATACAATTTGAAGTTAAATAGGCTTGAGTCAGGATGAAGAATGCATACCACATGGAGCAATAACCTGTGTGTAATAGTTTGACATATCTATTACATCTCTTCTTGGTATGGTAGAAAAATTCAATTTCAATGCTTGGGGAAGATTCTTCAATCATAACTATGGCTATGGTCTAAGTATGGTGGGGAGAGGAGCATCTTCATGGCTCCTTGGGATGTGTGAACCAAGCCTAAAGATGATAACTGACTTAGCTTGATTGATGTTTCTACATACTTTTGTTACTACATTTGGCTCATGTGATATTATCGCTATGCCTCACTTATTTCGATTTTCAAGCTCATTTGTCTTCCAAAGTATATGGGAAGCTTGGAAATCCATGGATGTTTCGGTTCATTGGTCTTGGGATGGAAACCAGGCAAGTTGGAACTTAGCTTATCACCCCATCTAGAGTTGGAGGGTGCAGGACCAATGTCATGTTGATATACCCCATTTTAAAGCTCTGGAGTAGAAAGGATATTTTCTTTTGGGGGAACATCTCGGATTTGATCTCACACTCCTTAAGGGACTAAAGTGTTCTTGCTTAGGAGTTTGTTTTTATGGCCTCAGGTACCTTATTAATTATGGAGTTAAGAGATCTCATCATGCAGGCTAAGGGCCAAGTTTATCATATATTTAATAAATAATTCCAGTTTAATAATTTAAATAATTTAAAAAAAATCTAAATTGAATTAATTTTTATAATAAAAATATGAAAATTAACTTTATTTATTTATAAAATTAAAAAAACTATTATATTTTTTTTCTAAATATGCTAAAAATTTAAAATTTAGTAAAACATAAATAAGTTTTCCCAAAACTAAAGGGGGTGGATTTAATGGTGGAGATTGAGGATTTTTTGACCATTAAGAAAGAATTAATTCTCCAACCCTCAAGCTATGAGGCTCATCGAGATAATGGTTAAAGATGTTGCTGCACCAAAAGGGACTATATTAAAAATGGTTTCATAGTCACTCCGCATATGAGTGGATCCGCTCTCACCCCTACATCTATTTTTAAAACCCCACTATGAATGGACAAAAACAAGAAAATGAACAAATTAAATTATAGACTATTGATATTTTCATGTCATCTTTTTATTTTAATATTATATAATATAATATTAATTTAATTGAAAATTAATTACAAGAATTTTTCAAAATCTTATAAATAAAAATAATTGGGATAATGGTTAACAATTCTACAAAACCTTATCTCTTTTCAACCCTATCTCCTACCTCCTTCTGTCTCAATCGTCAATGAAGAAGGGGCTCCTGCAACCCCCCTTGCACCGCCCAGCCCCTACTCCTCTTGTCGATGTTGTTGTAGAAGCCTTTTAGGAGTTGGTTGCTTTGCTCTCTAAAAATCGGAAGACAAAGGAATCAGCTTCCAAATTTGTGAGGATGGTCGAAAACATACCCTACATACCAATCCCCTCAAACTTTTGCCATTTCACGGTTGCATTTATGGATTGAGCATTTACTAGGAAATTTATTGGCATGTGGTTATCTCCTAAATGTGTTAAACTATGTGCAGAGAAAAACTAGAAAGAAAATATGAATGGCAGATTGGGCATATATGTAGTAGCCAATGGATATTTCAAATTTTTCTTTGAATCAAAGGAAGGAAAGGAAATCATATTAAAAAATGGCCCTTATTTATTTGGGGAAAGATGAATCTACTTGAATAGATGGTTGTTAGACTTTGATCTAGTAGAAGATATTCCAAATGTTGTTTTAGTCTATGTAAATTTACCAATGGTTTCTCTTCCACGTTGGAGAGATGATCGTCTCAGGGAAATGATAAATGGAGTTGGTAAACACAAAGAAAGAGTAGAACCCAAAGGTGGGAAATTCTCCTGTGTCAGGATATGTGTTGAGATCAATTTGCAAAAGGGGTTTCAAGGACAAGTTTTCCTCACAATGGGAGATTGGAAATATTGCCAAGTTATGGACTATGAGTAGCTTCAATTCAAGTGTTGTGTCTATCAAGTTTATGGACACTTTGCTCGAGATTGTGATGCAAGAGCATTCGACTTCCAAATCAAAATTTGTTTTGACTAGACTAAGGGGTTTTGTTTACCAAGGTAGTTGGTTACCTAATTAAATGTGATGATTCAATTATTTCCCCCCATGTTTCAAAATATTTATTTAGAAATGGATATTGTAATCAGATTTATTCCTTTGGATAGATCTAAAGAATATTTGAGTTAGAGAGGAATGACGGAAGTTAGATCTTTATAGGAAAATTAAAGGAATGAGGGAAGTTATATCTTTTTAGATTTAGAGGATCTAGTTTAGGTGAGGATTCTTTGGATCTGAGCTCAATTAGTTCAGATTCCCTTTGTATTTAATGATGTAAATTAAAAATTAGGAAAAAAGATATGTGGTGTACAAACAGAGGAAAGTGAGTGAGGCTTTTGAAGCCAAAATCTAGCTTAGAGCCAAAGTTGGCCAAATACAAAAATCGGGCCATCAAGGCACAAAACTATATATATATAACTATTTTGAATTAAATAGAGTTGATGTCATCATGTCGTTTATTTATTGTCTCTATGTGAATGAATGAATATAAGAGTTTCAAAATTCGTGTGAAGCCTCGAACTAGTGCTAAATTTAAGTACAAATCTATCATATGAGTGATATTGATTATGTATTAAGGATTAGAGATAATTTCAATTCTCTGCAAGAACTCTATTATACATAGGGATTTTGTGTATAAACAATCATTTGTGTGTGTAAACAATATTGATATCATTGAACATAAGAGAGGTAACATGCTCAAATGAGGATGTATGGATGTCAAGAGAATAGTAAACAATAGAAAAGGTAATTGTATGAAGGAATATTCCATTAAATGATATGGTGGTTCATTGTTATATGATGGGATCACATGAAGGATGACCTCTTCACTATCAGGTTAATTGATGAACCTTCAGATCTTTACATCTATGAAATTCCTCTTGGAGAACATGTTTGTCAAATTTTCTTTTAGATCATAAGTGAATAACTAAGAAATCATTTGCATAATCCATTTAGATAGGAAGAGTTTTGGAAGTGGGGCGCTTCCAAATGCTGAGATAAGAGTTAAGAGTCCATCTATGTGTGCCAAGAATTGATCAAACCCAACGTCAATTAAATTGCTCCAGAGCATTGACGAAATAAGCATCTAACACCTACAAACCCAAGAGAAGTTTGCATCACATATGTAGTAACTTACTATGGAGAGTAATGGGTAGAGGATCATTATTTCTAGTTGCATCCATTTTTTTCCATGCATTTAGCTATGAACTAAATAAAAAGTAAAAAATATTGTAGATGTCCAATTCCCATTGAAATATTAAGAGTGTTTGTCAAAGGAAATCGTTTGAATTGAGCAAATGACCTAGCATATGTGTAGAAAGCATTACCTAGGAAACATTTTTTTGCACATGAATTGACTTGAAGGATGCATTGATTGGACATAACATGTTTGTCATATTTTCTTTTAGATCATAAGTGAATAGCTAAGAAATCATTTCGATAATCCATTTAGATACGAAGAGTTAGGGAAGTGGGGAATTTCCAAATGGTGAGATAAGAGTTGAGAGTCCATCTATGTGTGCCAATAATTCATCATACTCAATGTCGATTAAACTGCTACAGAGCATTGACCAAATAAGCATCCAACATCTACAAACCCTGGAGAAGTTTGCATCACATATGTAGTAACTTACTATGGAGAGTAATGGGTAGATGATCATTATTTCTAGTATTGTTGACATCCATTATTTTTCCATGCATTTATCTATGAACTAAACAAAAAGTCAAAATTATTTTAGATACCCAATTCCCATCAAAATATTAAGAGTGTTTTTCAAAGTAAAACATATAAAGCGAGAAAATGACCTAGCATATGTGCAAAAAAGATTACCTAGAAAACATTGTTTTCACATGAATTGACATAAAGGATGCATTTATTGGACATAACATGTTTGTCATATTTTCGTTTAGATCATAAATTGCTCATCAAATTTGTAATTTCAATAAATTACTATTAAATTTAAAAATATATATAAAAAAACCCACCTCAAAAACTTCCAAATAATCACACGAAAAACAACTCCTAACAAAAATAGCTCATATGTGGCGATTTTCTTTGTTAGTACTTGGTAGTGGTCGCTAACTACGAATGCAATGGTGAGCTCGCATTAAAGGCCTATCCCAAACATTCTCGTTCGAGATCATGGTCCGGAACCTCCTCGTTGTAGCAATGTGTCAAGAAGAAGGATACTTTATACTTTATGTATTAGAAGATTTTCCAGCTGATAGATAGCTACATAACTTATTTATTTATTTTTTTTTCCTGTGTAATCGAAAGTATGCATGTTGTCAGAGTATAGAATAGGAATTTTGAAGAAAATTTTGAATGAGCACAGATTTTTCAAGAAAAGAATTATGAGAGAATTCTGTGTTGGAATGATAATTCCAACTGCAGGTTGCAGGTTACAGGTGGACGTGGGTAGCGATGGATGCCAGCTCAGTGAGCGCAGTGATCGTGAGTTTTCCAGCTTCCCAAAACTTTTCGCACCAGCTTTCCGGCGGAGGAATATCCCGGTGATCGACTCCGATACGATATGGTTGCGGCACGTGTCTCTCGCCTGACGTCAGCCGACGCAATTTATCAGGTGCTAAAGTCCTGCAGCAAAAGGCCTCCCAATATTCTTGTCAGCCGTCCGATGGGGTTCTTCGCTCTCCGCCGTCGATCGCATGAAGTTGCATACGGGCCCGAATCAAATCAAGGATTGCGTGGAGTAAAAAAATAAGTTTGGTTGACCTGCAAAAGAATTAAAATGAATTTAAACCATGGTCATAGAAAGTGGGTAAAGCATTTAAGTTTTTTTTATTATCTACGGCATGTAAAATAATTAAGTGCACATTGGTTTTATGCTTTCATATACGCTTTTGTTTTAGGGTTAATAATATATAACGAGCCAAAATGAAAAATGCTCGTGGGTTGTAATATGAGTTGACTATTGTAAAAAAATGAAAGCGCGCGGGCGCTGAAGAGACTTCAAGTGTTGCACAGCAGTGCATAAATAAACCAGTTTCTCATTGTAATGATAAGTATGTAGTGTGAGAGCTCGAGGTGCAGAAAAATGAAATAAAGGTTTATGCACAACAGTGCGTAGTGTGAAGCAAGGAGGATATAAAGAAACTAGTGTTGATTTTTTTTGAAAAACCAGAAATGCAGCAGCGTAAGATGAAGCCAAGTCTTTGGTATTGTATTTGAAAACATTTTGTGAGATGTTGTAATGTGCAGAAGCACATAACTTTTTTTTTGGAGCTACATATGTAAAAGTTTGTTTTACGGTAGTATGTGTAAAATATTTTTACAACAGTATGTGTAAAAATAGTTTTACACCAGTAAATGTAAAAAAGGGTTTTACAACAGTAAACCCAACTCAGTAAATTCTCAGGTGAAAACAGAGTTTTGGTTGAATGTTGTTTTAGCAAAGAGGATGAATGTGCATCAGGCATATATTTTAAACAATAGGAATGTTTTTATGGTTGTGTAATGGAATGTTATGAGTATATTTGTTTTTAAAAGCTTCCCTGTGCAAAGGTCCTGGAAGAAATGAAACAGAGCATTGGCTCTGTGGTGTTTGTTCGTTTGTTTGTTTGGTTTTGGTTTTGGTATTTTCCCATTGCAAAAATTCCAAACAGTGGTATCAGAGCTAGTCCAGGCTCTTTGATGGTGACAGAGTAGGTTCATGCTCTTTGAAGTGTCAAAGAAGCTGAAGGAAAGACCCTTGTTGCAGCAGCAGTAAAGCTTCTCTAGCTGTGTGAAGTTTCAGCCAAAGGGATTCAGGTATTTCTCAAGTTTTTGAGTTTCTGTTGAAGAAACAGTGAGTCATTTTAAAAACACAGTCAGGGATTTTAAAAATAGTTAAGAATGGCAAGGTCAAAGAAGAAAGTGTCCAAATCCCTTAAGGTTGTGTCTCCCTCTTCTATTAAAATAGAAGACAATCTATTTGAAAGCATTCTATTTGAGGCTTCAAAGTTTGATGGGAACTTTGATATATGCGAAATAAAAATGAGGACTTTCTTAAAGTCTCAAGGGATTGAAATTTGGGAGTTAGTGATTGATGATAGCAAAATGGATGGAGAATCCAAGGAGTACAATGCAAAAGCAGCAAAGACAATCTTGGATGGGTTGCCTGATTCTGTAAAGAAGAATCTAGGAAAGTATTCATCAGCAAAGGATATATGGGACAAACTTCATGACCTTCATGCAAAGGGAGCACTGACCATGACCATGAATCAAGAAGAAAATTTTGAACCCATCATAGAAGCTAAAAATGAGAAGGTTGACCTCATCAAGCTTCAAGTGCATGAAAGGGATGAAGAGCTTGCCAAGCTTAAGAAGGAACTTGATGAAAGAAAAAGGAAGCATCATGAAGAAGTCATATCCATGACAAATCAGTTGAATAAAGCAAAGAAGCAGGAAGATGCCTTGTCAAGTCAACTTGAACAAAGGCACAAGAGAGTGAACAAACTTGTAGAAGAGATTGGACAGTACAAGGTAGAGGTATCCTCCCTTAAGTCTGAGCTACTAGAAGCCAAGAAGCAGGCACAAGAAGCTGAAAAGAAAATGGAGAGCAGTCAAGCAGAAATCTCCAAAATGAAGTCAGATATAATCTCTCTTAAAATAGCAGCAGCTGAAGCTACTCGTAGCAAGGAAGAAACTGAGGAACAACTTGCAAAGAAGAATAATGAGTGTGAAAGATTGGAAGAAGAGATTGTCCTCCTCAGGAAGAAGGTTGAAGGGATGAACAAGATCATGAAGAGCTCTCAAGCTTTGGATGACATGCTCAGCTATCACAGATCTCCATCTAATAAATCAGGACTTGGGTATGTAGGTGAATCCTCAAACAAGGATGAAAATGCTTTAAGCAAAGGAGATGTGAAGAAGCCAGAAAGAAATGGTGATGCTCCTAGTTCCAGCAAAGGCAAGGAGAAAAATGAAGGCTGCCATAGAAGAAATCCTGCTCCAAGTAGAAAACCAACTCCAAGAAGAAATGTAGCTGATGGCAAAAGGGCAAGAGGCAATGATGATCATCAAAGGATCTCAAGGCAGCAAGGCTTCAGAAGTACATCAAGGAAACCTCCATCTCCCAGGTACCAAAGTTCATTTTTTGGTTATTGTTATTCTTTCTCAAACTTTGGTCATATGGCA
>APFE031228956.1:0-12015 GCA_000404065.3 Pinus taeda | reverse complement strand
GAAAATATATACAAGGCATTCCCTATAGAAAATAACAAATTATCAAATTTACTATTGTGAAAAGAATTACATCTTTATATTTTTTATGAAATTTAAGTAATTTTTAATTAAATTCATTAAAGATTATTGAAAACAAAAAACTTCTTTCTTTTATAAGTAACTAAGAATTACATCTTTACGAAAACAATGATACTTGACTTTTGTCCATAAAACTAGACAAACACATATTTAAAAAATAAGGGTGTTGCATATTATAAAAAGTGAAAAGAAAGAGAATAAATGTTGAGAAGAAAGAGATATAATACCTTACCATGATTAATTAATGAATGAATAAGCACTGTGGCTTCTACGAAGCTCTTTACGAAGTGTACAGCTCTTTCTCCTGGAGGTTTGGCATGAATTGCTACGAATCTCATATGAATACGAGTGCACTCTCCTCCATTTTACCCAAGGTCCCAAAGTACTCGTGTGAATATCCGACCACGGGTCTCGGGCATCATAATACTTTTATTTAACTAAAAATTCAACAGAATCCAATATACCATCGTTCGAATGCATTTGGCTTTTTTTTACCAAGAAACACATTCGCAGTTTTAAAAAATGCAAAAGATGCTAATTACAATTTCATTAAACAAAAAGCAATTTTGTTGAACTTAACAAAACAATTACATAGGAAACCCAGTTGTAATTGATTTCAAATGAAACCCATTCGCCCATACTCATAATTTATTCATTTGATCAGGGGTAAGCTAAGTTTGAATAGAATTTAACTTAAAATAGTTTCCTTGAAATCTAATGAATATGCATTTATTTTTTAGGCAATTATTACTAAAAATCTTACTTGAAGCAAACAAAAAATCAATCCATAAGTGTGTTAGTGCATCATCGAACCTACGTATCTAAAATCACAAAACTTTGTCTTTGTCATAATGAATTTGGACTATAATCTTGCATGTTGCTACTTGCTCTCCTTAAGTGTATTAGCTACCCACCCTTATTGGATTGTTTGAGTCGGGTGTCTGTAATAGTGTCACTGACTCACCACTCACTTATGAAAGCTATCCTATCTCACAAGTCACCTATGGAACAATGAAAGTGTCGCTTCAACTACAGTCTACACCACCACTCGCTTATGAAGGATATCTTATGTCACAGTGTCACCTATGGAACAGTGAAAGTGTTGCATCAACTACAGTCTGCACCAAAACTCCAATATCCCAACATATCACTTAAAAGCTCTAAAAGGTTTGGCGCATGAAGAACAACATCTACTGCCACTTATGAAATATTAAAATACGTTTACTACAATATGCTTGCTTGACTAGAAACTCTCCACAGTAGACACCCACATTGATTCCATGTGATTATGATCATGGAGAGGACGCAAAGGATAACCCATATTATAGTTTTACTTTTTTGGTAATCTTATATGTCCCATAATTTCTTCTTAGTGATATCTCATATATACAAATGATATGGCATGTCTAGGTCAAGGACATTTGATTTCACATTTATGGAGATTTTATTGTGAGCATTCCATACAATTTCAAACCAAGATTCATAATTCAATAAGTCATTTGTGTGTTATGGTTTTTTTTTTCTTATGATAAATATGTGAAATTTTTGAACATAATTGTGTTATCGAAGGTTAATTTTGTAATAAAACCTTGATTAGTGAAGGGTTACTTTATTATCAAAACATCAATCTTGAAGGGAAAAATTTTAAATATGACGTTTATTTAAGGGAAGTATAACAATCTAAAATGTCAAAAAATATATATGACAAGTAAAGATGACTCCAAATTCCAACCCTGCCTCTTGGTATACAAGGATGTCCATGCTCCCTTCCATTTAATCTAGCCTTCCTCTCACTCTTCCATCTTTCCTTTTCTGTATTTTATATGCAAGGGAGAGCCTTGGAATCTCTCGAAGGAGTTGGGGCTACACAATTCCTCTTACAAAGAATGGAGTACATGGCTTTTTCTTAGTTTGAATTGACAATTTTTCAACATGGAGCAGTGGCCTCTTGATTTATATAGCACTATCTACCATTGTTGTTTGTGAGGTTATGGTTTCCTGGTTCACCCAGGTACGTCGTGCATGCGCTGCAACATGCAAGAAAGGCGGAGCACCCATTCTTGGCCACATGTGATGGTGAATACTCCGCAGTTTCATGGACATGAGTGTTATTATTGATGTATATGCACATTACTTAGCTTTAGTGCTTGTATGTGTTGTACATGTACATTAACATAGCATAAAGAAAAATTAGTTTTAGTTAATTTTAGCTACCCTTAGTACTTAGAATGTAGTTAAACTTAATGTAGTTGCCTTATGTATTATTCTCTCATCAATATTGAGATACATAATTCATTGTCTCTTCCAATATTTCTCAATTCTTGCAACTTTATGTATTTGTTTTTCAACGAGGTCCTTACCTGTTCACACCCTAATAATTTAACATGATGTCAGAGCAACAAGGGGCATAAAGAATGTGCATGAAATTTTTTTTGTAGGTTTGGAGATCAAAATAGTGGAAACCGCTTGAAGATTGAAAGTGCCTGAATTTTCCACAAATTGAAAGTGTCAAAAATTGTAGGAGAATTGAATTGGTGAAAGAATGGAATTCCCATCTTCTACCATTCTCAATCCATACAATTACTATGAATGGAAGCCAATGATTTTGCTTCATCTTAGGAGCAAATACTTGTATCAGATAGTAATGGGAATTGAGATGAAACCAATGTCAGAGGATGAGAAGTTTGATTGGATTAATAGATATGACATGGCTTATGGAAGATTGTGTCTAACTTTGTCTTGTGATACTGTTTATCCGATCATAGATATTGAATTGTCACATGAAATTTGGATTACATTGAAAGGATTATATCATGATGAAGATGATCTAGAAGAACACCATCTAGAGACAAAGAGCTCAATCTACCATAGTAGTGATGAAATCAATGAAGATTTCTTCAACAACATGGACAATTATTCTCAAGATAGCGTTGCACATGAAAACTTTTCTTCTTCTGTTGTTGATGAAAATGTTGCAGATGAGAATTTTATCTTGTCCAATAATGAAGATGTTGCACATGAGGAAATTTCTTCCTTCGTTGGTGATGAAGACTCTACAACAGATAGAGACATTGTTTTCGAAAACATAGAAGAGGACTTGGATTCCTCTACTATTGATGATGTTGATGATATAGATCTGATGAGGTCTCAATTTGATGATGCCCCACATGCACTCTCAGCTGTTGAGTCATGCATGCCCATGCATACATCCAAAGAGGCATCTATAACACCATGCATGCATCCATGAAGGTATCCCTAAATCCATGCACGCACATGAATGCATCCCTAAAGACCCATGTATGCATATATGGTACATGCATCTGATTGTCAAACACATGATGAAGTTGGAAGGAATCCATACTGGCATGCAACCATGGATAGAATCTGTTATTGATCCAATCATAGGAGTCGGTACCTCTACTTTTGAAAAGGAAGCTTGTTCCTACAAATCCATTTGCAAAGGAGTCCACTTACAACTATGTACTTTGTTTGGGATTCAACCCCATTTGTTGTTCAAACAAGAAGCAGGTTGACATTTTTTTATTTTCAGCAAAGGCCGTGTACTTAGGAGAAGTGAATGCCGCCATTCAGGCCATTTGGTTGTAGCATTTCCTTTCCAAGCTTCGTATCATTGACCATCGCCTGACTATCATATGGTGCAACAATCAAAGTACATTGAAGTTTTGCAGAGATCCATTGCAGCGCCAACAAACCAAACATATCGAGATCCACATGCACTACATCGAAGGATTGATACATGATGGGATCATCAATTTGTAATACTATCCCAGGTCTGCGAAGACTGTCAACATCTTCACTAAAATTTCACTAAGCAAAAGTTTTGCTTTTTGCAAGATCGTCTCAGGGTGAAGGACACAACTTCCTAGCAGTTATATTTTAGTTTTCCCTCTTTAGTCTTTCATGCATTGTATATGGGCACCTAAAGTGGCCTTGTTGCTAGGACTCATCCATGTTGCATCATACTCACCTAAATTACTCTTAATGGGAGGTATGGTGTAAATGCACATTAGTTAGGTTTAGTTTTTGCATGTACTATACATGCACATTAACATAACTTAAAACACACTTAACTTTAAGTAGTCTTAATGTTTGATATAATTAAGTCTAATTTAGTTATTTTAAGTATTGATTCTTTCATAAATATTGAGATACAAAATTCATTCTCTGTTTTAATTTTTCTCAATTCTTATAAATTTATAAAAGTATTCTCCATCTAAATCGGGCTCTAATCATGCTCACTGCAACGTCCCATGTCTCGTTAATACTCATGGCATTTAGCCTCCTCTCGATGATTACGCCGGATACTGAGGTTTAGCAATTGGATGTTCGGCTGGGCTATGGGATTTACGCTTAAAAGGCTATTATTGGAACCTCTGCGGCGAATTTCTGTTACGCAACTCTTCGGCATACCACAGCAGTCTAATAATAACGGCCAGCGATGATGGATGAGGGATTTGAGCTCCTAGGTGCATTCAACGGGACCGATCATTTGCCATCACTACCAGCGCTCGACACCCTCAGAATCCATAGCCTCTGCGTTCGGTTTGTCCAATGTGGAGAGTCATCATCGAGGAGCAACGAAGGAGCACTTTGTCGATGTCCATTACCCATGACCCAGAGATGTAGGAACGACCTCATCAACTACACGAGCAAATGTTTCACACCGACCATACTTAACCCGATTGTAGGTTTCCCTAAAAGGTTGTCAGAACTTGCGCCTTGCTCCTTTTCGTGTCGGTTGGTGAGTGTGCCCGGGCAAGCTTCTCAGCCTCCGAACTGTCCATCTGGACCATGAGTGATAGACCACATGCTCACCACGGCCATCATGCGAACCGGAACCCACATCCTCCTGCATAGGGGAGCCCATGAGAGGAGAGCACCAGGCAAATGCATTCTCATATATTCTTTAACCACCACTTGCAAATAAAGAAGCATTTCGATGTTGTACTCCATTAGGCTTCGTCAGAGCTTGAGGGTAGCACCACCAATATTAGACTCAATTTTGTATGCCAGAAATCATTATCGTGCAGTCCTCCTCACGGCCGGCTTCATGTGCTACAATTCGCCGCAGAGCAAAAGGGATGCGCAGGGATATCCTCCACAGAAGTTGCCAGCGCAAATCCCCTCTGTCGTTACCAACATCAAAGGCTTTGATTGGTTTACTTGAAAATTACTTGAACTTACTATTTTAAAATTCTTTAAACACAATTTAAAAGTTTTATAACAAAAAGGGAAATTTTATGATTTTTAAATTTTATTAAAATACGTTAAATTTCATCATTCACTTTTAAATTTTATACCACATTTAATTGAATATTAAAACTAAATCAAATTATTATTGGCACAATCATTTTGTAAGGGTGGTTGAGTGTCATTATCTACATGAAAAGCTTATAAAAGGTGGAAAATGTAGTTGATTGGCTCATATCAACCACATTTACTAATATGATTGTGCTATTTACTACTAACGTGCATGGCATGTATTAGTAAAACACGATTGACTACGGTTAAAAATAGTTGTCAAGGTTCCATTACTATTTATGGTTGACCATGGTTTAAGAGGGTTGATGAGGTTGACCATGGTTGATTGAAGTTGACCATGGTCAATTATTAATGTAACATTGTACTTATGTCACATTAATCTAACTATGTTAGATTAATGTTGATGATTATCGCATTGTTACATTCACATTACATTAATGTCAACAATGGTTGATGTTACATTCACATTAGAATAGTGGGTTACATTAATGGTTGAAGAGGGTTGACAAAGTTGAGCATGGTTGATTGAGGTAGACTTTGATCAACTAAAGTTGACCATCGGTGGTATGGTTGACCTTAATTGACCATGGTTGACCATGATTACCATGGTTTACTAAGGATGTAAATGATTGTTTATGATTGACTAAAACGACCATGATAACCATGTTGATCATGTTTAACTTCCTAACTTGTCTTGTGAAAAGTATTGAATGAAGAGGTTTGACTAGGTTTTCCCCTAGATAGGGGTTTTTCCTGGCTGAGTGCCTACATATTGTGTCTCTTGTTCTTATAATCTTAATACACACATAATCTTGTGTCTCTTGTTCTTATGATCTTAATACACACATAATTTGGTAATTTCTTGATGAAATATAATATAATAAAGAAGTAAATGAAGCTAACATAATTCATAAGTAACTATCAAGAAAGAGAAATCAAACCCTTATACTATGAACATTGATTTTTCAACATCACCTGACCATAGATTGGGGTAAAC
Source organism: Pinus taeda (assembly GCA_000404065.3). Classification (NCBI taxonomy): domain Eukaryota; kingdom Viridiplantae; phylum Streptophyta; class Pinopsida; order Pinales; family Pinaceae; genus Pinus; species Pinus taeda. The sequence continues at coordinate 5,657 of APFE031228956.1, read as the reverse complement.
CAAATCTTTCTTTTAGCCAATCACCACTATGCCATATTTTAAGCATGAATGTGGGACTCACAAAAAAAAAACTAGGGCTTCCTCAAGCTTTATTATGTATCCTGTCATTACCAGTAAGGGATTTCTAGGCTTGAAGCCCTCATTTATACAACCAAGCTTTACCATATAGCTTGCCATTACCATTTAAGGGATTCCCAGGCCCAAACAAAGAAACATACACTACCATGTTTTACCGCAATCCCACCATTACCGATCAAGGAATTAATAGGCCAAAACCTAGGTATTCTTTATCTTTCATTGGCTATTAGTTATTCACTGCATCAAACACTTTTTCCATCATGGTATATGATTTTTATCAGTTTAGTTCAGAATAAAGCACATAAATGTATATTGATAAACACTCATGTATATTTGTAGTCGTAGTCACTGTTGCGATCACAAATAGTCGATTCTCAAGCCCAGATAAATTAATGGTGATTCAAAAGGGTGAGACAATTTTATATTTAAGATACATAGTTGTTCATATGTATAATTTTGAACTGGCTAGAGATTGTTGTTATTATTTTCAGAAATATTTGTTATTGTATATGCCAAGTTATTTTGTTTGTGAACAATATGTGAAGTTTTGAAAAATATTTAAGCTATTATAGCATCTATATATACTAATATATTTAATAATATATATATATTTATATTATAATATATATATTCTTACAAACCATTGACGAGCCTTTAGTTTTTGAGAAGTTTAGTAGTGCTTCATAAGGAAATGTATATAATATCTGGAATTAACAGTGGACTCTTCTAATTTAATCTACTATGATATGAATCAAAGAAAATTGAGTCCCTTACAAAGTTGTGAGGGTTGTATGCTTTTTTTAAGCATTTCAATATTAGCAATAACTAGTTGTATTAGCAACTTTGAAATCAATTTCAACAACATAGAATACATAAGTCATAGAGCACAATTCCAATTTTCAAAAAGTTATTAGTAGGAAATTCTAGGTGGATATTGTTGAAGAATTGAAAATTGGAAAAAAGTTGCAATCAAGAATACACTACTACATATAGGGGTTTTAAGACATTATTTGAGACATTTTTTTGAGTAAATTGTCTTAACTTGAGGAAAAAAAATGTGTATTGTCTTAAATATTGTCTTTAAGCAAGTGTCTCAAATTATTATCTTAAAATTTTGTTTCTATAATGACAATATATAACACAAACATTATTATTTTTTAGGAGACAATTTCATTTTTGTCTCTCCAGAAACAATAGTTGGGATTAAAGACATAGTGCCTCTATATTGTCTTTATAGAGAAAATATGCCTTTAATCCTAACTATTGTCTCTCTAGACACAATAAAAAAATTTATATTTAAAGACAATACAATATCACTTTTGTCTCTTTAAAGACAATATAAAACAATGGATCCAGAAAAAATATCTCACTGAAATAAATCAATACCAAAATTATTTAATTAAAAATAAACCTCAATACCATTGATTAATTCATGTTAGGGCACAGTGTAATCAAGCCACCAACCTCCTATTTATAAGGTAGGTGATCTTCCATTGAGCTAGTGCCTTTTAAAGAATTATGCAAGGAGTTATGGCAGTCCTTGATATTGCATATATAAACATTGATTTTAAAAAAATGTTTGACACATAATGGCATAATCTTTGTAAAGTCTATAATCATGCAACCCCTATTTTTCACTAAATAAAAAACAACTTATCTCTGTCTTAAATAACTTATCAGATCTACAAACCAGCAATGCATCACCAAGTTGGAATTTTGTTTCACACTAATACTCACCTTTCTTATCCATTTTTTGGTTACAAACAAGTTTGTGCAAACACATGAACTTTGATTTTTATATTAACTTTGACTTGGAAAACTGTAAGATTTGTTTGAAATTTCAAAATAGAATGATCAAGATAATCACAATCATGAATTCCATGGGAATAAGTGAAAAATAAGTATACCTTTTACAAATATACACAAGTGAAAGTGGAGGGTAGAATGTAGAACAATGATATGCAAAATAAACAAACAATTTCATTATTGACATAAGATACTTATTGAAGTGTGCATAGTGAGTGTGGACCTCGACATAAAATCAAAAACCCCTTTATAAAGAACAATAATTCTTCCTATAACGTGAATGAGAATTTAACCCATCTCTGTAGTTAGATATAAAAAAAGACATCTTGATCATCACCATTGTGAAAAGATAGCCTCCAAAATTTTAATGTTTATGCAATACTTAAAAAATCAAGAATATCAATGTAATGGTGATTACAGACTTTTTCTTGGAGTGGATCTATATCACATATACCCAAAAAAATGTTCGAAATGTTAAATTGTCTAGGTCAGAAAGAATCGGTTCTTTCAGTTAATGACTCAATAAATGTGGGATTCCTTAACATGTATTATAAAACACAACTATTGAAATCCGCAAATAAATAGTGCATTGTAATGTTGAATCAAATGGTACAATCTATAAGAGAATGAAACATGCTAAAGAACCAACTGATTATGGCTTAGGAACTAGTAGTGTTTATTTTTATTCTCCAAGTAATAGACACAACATCAAAGCGCAAATCGGAAAATAGGGATATTTTGTAGCACTTAAGATGTTATACATTAAATAACAAATGCAACTGACTAAATGTTCACTTGATAGGCACATGCTTTTAACATGACAATGGATAGAGCTCGCAAGTGAGTTTCATTGTTGAGACTTCACCAATAGCATTACCTAACTTTGTTGACTTTGTTTCCTCATCCTTATGAACATTTCAACCCCATACATGAATGTTTAGTCTATGACACTTGGAGGAATTTGTGTTTAGAAATGAATTACACCAATCAATAACATCTTATTTCTATATATTGGTTAACTAATTTATGTCCAGCTTCAAAATTTCAAATAAATACATGATCAATAGAATGTAATATATGAGGCAGATTATATTCTAAATATAAATATCATCTTGTGTTGGAAAGTAATTGAAACATAAAATTTGTTCCTAGCCTTCGGATTTGCATCACATCATAACCATAAAACCAATTCCCATGGTTCCTAATATGCTCCTTAATATTTCTCTATTAGCATGTTTTAAGTCAAAACCACCTTCAAAGACTTTATAGATAAGTTGATCAACTTATGGTAGGCTTTGTCAAGTATAGACCTAAGAGTCTAAAAAATCATGTGGTCATTGATTGAAAATGTAGGCTTGCCAGTAATTCTTAGAACCATATCTTAAGAATTTGACATGTGTGTCTAATGAGTCTCCTTGGAGTCAATACAAATAGACATGTAATGGAAAAATATTGTTAGGAACTCAAGGCCAACTATTTTTGGATATGGGTCCTTAAGCAAAATTCCAAACTGGTACAGTCAGAAAGGTACCCACGCCATTGGTAGAAATTGAATCCATGGAGTTGCATGTGGTATTGTATTAAAATTTAAGAGGTTAGATAGTCCAACTCTAGACAGTTCATATTACCAAACATTAGTTCTAAGTTCATTGGAACAATACCCATCTAGCTAATGTGTTTCTAGCCTTGCAATACGCAGTAGACTAATGCAAACATTTTATCTAGGAACAGAATCGATACAATATCCTCTTTGGGTTATTAGACCATGCCATTATCATTGAGAATAATATGCACCAGCGTAATATACAATACGCTAGTAATTTAATGTCATTACTACATTATGAGCCACTTGGAAAGTTGTACAAAAGCTATAGCAATATTTTTAAGACAAATGTTTAATCTCTTGGATAGAATCTTCTTGCTAATAAGAAACATATAATCGTACATTGAAGTAAAAATTAGTTAAAGAATTGAATATTAATCTATATAACTTGACAAGTTAGACAACTAGCAAGTATGCATAAAAATGGGTCATCAGTAAACAATACCCTTTTTTCCACAACCTGACTCTAGTGATGATTAGTCTCATCAATTAAAGATGGATCTTTCTCTAATTTATTTGTTGTCAATCCTACTTTGTAGTTTTCAAATTCTTTATCATCCATCTCAACCTGGAACAAACATACCGAAACAAAATAAACACAATGTACTTTGGAATTCAAATTGTATCCAAACACCACTAAAATGTTGAAGGGGATAATAAAAATGGCTCTCTAAAATAGCATGCTCTACATTACCTTAGTGTTCAAAGTGTAATATAAGATGGTCTCAAACTTATTACTAATAAGGTTAAACAAATATTATTGTCTACTTTTCAGTTGCATGATTCACATGAGAAGACACCAAATAGAAAATTGTTGAAGGCCTAAAAATGGGCTAGTTGGGTAGTCTAGGCCACTAGCTTCTTGGATAATCAAGCAACACCCAATAAGTTGTGTAGTTGAAAGGCATAAGTTGCACTGAATGAAATCATACAAGATGAAACATGAAATCATAAAATTAGAAAGAAAGACATTTATGCACATGCAACTGATATTTTAGAGACAACAAATAAAAAAAGGAGAACAAGAAAGTTCACAATTTATTGAAATTAATTCAAGTTAAAAACTACATCATAAGACTTTGAAGGTCATACCAGAATTTGTTGCAATTTATCAATAAATCCATCTAGTCTTTCTTGTAAATATGGTGGGCTATGCTTCAAATACTGTCACGGAAACAAAATCACAATACATGATATGTCATCCTACTGCCATAATCCACAATATATCCAAGTTGTTCCTTGTTCTGTAGTTTTCCAAATGTAAGTGACGTTAATAATAGTTATAACTTCCAACTTAAAAATACTTCTTTATTCCAACCACCTTGTTTTTTATTATATGAATAAAAGTGAAATTAGACAACTCGGATACATTTCCTCATGAAATTTTTAATTGTTTACGATTGTTTGGAAAAAACAATGAGAGTATGCCTCGGCAGGCTCACTTTAAATAAATTAAATATGCACGAGGTGCGTATTAGTGAAGAAAATTGAAAATTCTATCCCCTCATTTTGGCATCAATACACCCCTTTTGGGGGTTAATTTTATCATATAAGGATTAAAAAGTACAATAAATACCATAGAAAAAGCACATATACAATCTCTCTAGCGAGTTAGCCAATCTAAGGATTCCATCCATATTCTAGCTAACTTGAAGAATATAAGTTAAAATGTAGATAAATATAGAGTTAGAGAAAGGTTTTACAAGTGCCACCACTCTAGTGACAATGACGGTTGAGTTTTATTTTGTAAAAATATGATGTAAATTCAGTCTCTAGTGCATAAGTATAAGAGAGAGTAGAGAAATTTATAAACTTGATGTAAAGGTTGGAAGCCCAATATGTTTGGTGTGCCCCCTCTAATAAGACAAAAAAAATATAATTAATATTGAAATTTGAAATTAACTCAAACAGATTACAGAAAAACGCACATAAAAACCAGATACAATTGAATATAGTGTTATAGAAAAGGCTTCAGCCTTAGGTATTCTCTCTCACATTTTCATTCATTAAAAAAATTGAATATAGTGTTACAAATAAATAGATGAGAGACAATGTTCTCAAGATAGTGTGTGCTATCTTAGACACTTTTGGTTGAGATAATTTCTCCTTTGGTTGAGATAATTTCTCACCAGACACACACCAATATAGGAGTTACCTAAACTAACTCCTA
>APFE031228941.1:4015-28154 GCA_000404065.3 Pinus taeda | reverse complement strand
CCACTTTAATCTTATTTTCTTTAATCTTACTTTTCCCATAACAATGGTTATGAAGTGCACATGTGTTATTGTTAAAACCAACTTAGGTCCATTTTAACTTTGGATCTATCAAGTGTCAAGAGGAATAAAATCTCTGGTGATGCAAACCTAAGTTTTACACTTAAAAACAAGGCGTACACTTTGAGAGATTTGATCCCTCTATATGATATAGAGTTAAGATGAATCTTTGCTAACTTAATTATTATTAATTGATAATTAATATTATTAATTTAATTTATTTTATGTAATTGATGGAATCCAAATAATTTAATTAACAATTATATTTATTATTTTTGTTTTATTTAATTTTATTTATATAATTTGACCCAATAAAAATATTTAAATAACCCAACATAACATAAGAAAATAATATTACAAAGTTTCTTTTAGATAAAGAAAATAATAATTAATAATTTAATTAACTACCTTCAATTAAGATTAAGTTTAATTTAATTATTTTATATATCACTACAATAATATAATTATTCATCAAAACTCACCCATCAACATAATTATTTTTTTAATAAAAAATAAAAACGGGTTATTCCAAAATAGTTACGCCTATATTTTTTTTTAATTAAAAAAATAAAAAAAGGTTATTTCAAAATAATTACGCCTATCAGAAATAAGAGAGGATTTAAATTTCACCCATGATTATCCCTGCTTTAAATTTGACCGCTTATTATACTATAAACCTTTCACTATACCTTTCATTTGATAATTAAAATATAGGTTGAAAAGTTTCACTGATTTATAGCCGTTGAATATGCCTCGAGTGAAGTTTGAGAACAAACCATGATAATACCATTGATTCCGGAATAAAATAATTTCATAATTAAAATATAGGTTGAAAAGTCCCACCGATTTATAGCCGTTGACTGATTCCGGAATAAAATAATTTCATAATTAAAATATAGGTTGAAAAGTCCCACCGATTTATAGCCGTTGACTATGCCTCTAGTGAAGTTTGAGAAGAAACCATGATACAATTCCATTTGTTCCGGAATAAAAGTTATTTTTAAATACAGTGGAGCTTAATAAAACCGATTTTTAGATTTTATTCCGGAATAAAGCCGACTTTTAAATAGTATGTGTAGCTTGTATGGGACGGCAGCGCAACATATTTATATAAAGGTGATGTAATTTGAAGATATATTTGGTTTTCACATCGCAGAGGTCTACAGGTGAGCTCGTGGAGATATTCGTTTGAAGGTAGAAATCTGGTTTTGATTACTGTATCGTACTCCTCTAGAATACCACTGAAAGCGAAAGAATCTTGTTATTGCCATGCATTGCCTACCTTAGTTTATCCGTTTTGGCGGTTTTTGGGCGTACTTTTTGGTAAAAGTGGTCTAATATTTGGCCGGGATTGGTTGAATCACAAATTGGGGTAGGAAAATTTTCATGTCTGAGATTTGTAGGGCCCAACTGTAAAAACATATAAGGGTTAGAGAAGTGCTGGGATGGAATGGCTTTTCCATTGGGAAATCTTCAACCTTTAGGTATAATTGGGTTTGTAACAGTGTCTAGCAATCGCTGGACTTGGATGTGTTTGGTCTTCATTACCGTGTTGACGTGGATGGGTTTGGTTTTGATTAGTCAGTTGAGATTATGGGGATTGAAAGGAATCAAGGGATTCAGCTTTTCTTTCACATGGTGGGGAAAGCATGGCCAAGTGCAGGTTATGCTGCAATCTTTTTCTTCCTCCCCCTCCTCTACTACCTGTACTGCAGAAAAGAAGAACAGCACTCCTTTCGTTGATGATAATCTCCTGGTGTGCAGAAATATTTCCATGGACGATTTGCATCTCCCCACATACAGAGAGAAGAGTCTGAATGAGAGAGGTATATACACAAGAAGTTCTATAAATAGGAGTAAGAGTTGTTCCACCATTGAAAATTTAGCGCTCTGGAATTCTGTAGAGGGTATGGATAATAGTATAGAAGCTGGTTCTGCTTGTTTCAGCCTGGAAACTAAAATGCTGTTTACAGTTGGGAAATCATCAATATTGTCTGTTGCCGAATCTGTGCCTCGGTCTGCATATCTCTTGAGGTCTGCAGAAAATGACTTGGAATCACACACCTTACATCAGGAAAAACATAGCCTGCCTCGAAGTTTTATCAGACTTCCTAAACATGATCAGCTCTACAAAACTGAGGACTTCAAGAGGAATGAATACAGAAGCATAGACGAGCGTATGCAGAAAGGAACAGGTATGATTGTTTTTCCTTCAGATTTTATATATGAAATGGAATGCGAAGAAAAATGTAATGGGAGCTTGTTTATTATGAAAGAAGGAGAAGGAGAAGGAAAAGAGAGGCAGTTCAATGGACGGTGCTGGTTAGATAACTATGTTGACCTAGGTTTGTGGCGAAGGGTTGAATCATTTGAAAATCAGTTTGGTTGGGATAGGGTGCTGTCTCTACTGTTGGGTTATGATTGGAATTGGAATCGCTATACAGACAGATTTGGATTGGTTCTGGATAAATATTCAAAATATTTAGTCCGAGACATTGATTTTGCTAGGGTTTTAGACAACCCTAATAGAAGTCTTGTGAAGCTCCTCTCCCTCCAGGAGGACGTTGTATCTTCAGTTGAGATTGCATCGAATGTGGGTTTATCTTCTGCCTTCACAGTTTCTGACAACAGTACTGTTCGTTTGTGGGATATTGAAGTTAGTAAATGCCTGAATAAAACGGTGATCAGTGACTACCCAATTGTGGGCAATCATATTCAAAATATTTCGGGATGTTTGCCAAGCATTATTATGAGTAGAGAGGAAATGGGTTCACTGTTTGTGTGGGATCCCAGGGACTTCCGTAATCCTCTAAACTTCTCTGTGGGAAATATGTCAACATTTCACAGAGTACAGTTTCATGACTGCAACGAATTTTGCATCTCTGATTGTTTTAATGACAGGTTGTTTGATTTAAGGATGATAGGTTCATCACCCATTGAAGTAATTAGCCCTGCAAATCTTTCTTCTTTTTTAATGAAAGAAGAAACTATCATACCAATAGAGAATTTCAATTCCTTGGGAAAAAAATTCTTCAATCATGATGATGAAGAGGATGAACTTGATAATGAATTTTATGAGAGTAGCCACCCTGGAGTTGTAGATTTTGCAAAGAGCTGCTGGTCTTCTGTTATTGAGCAATTTGTGGGAGCTCTACCTGGTTGGTTTTGTTGATAAGTTGGTTGTAGTGGAATAATGTTCTATGGCCTATACAGTAATTGAAATGCGGGAATATCTCTGGCCAAAACTTCCCACTTTCTGAAATTGAACCAAAATTCTTGGCAGCAGAGACAGACTCTTTGCTGCTGAGTGCAGCCCTATTCTGAATCAGATCGCCGAATCACGTGCAGGTTTTTGAAAAGCAGCATCTTACTCATTTGTAAGTGACATCTTGGTTCGATTTGGCCAACAATGTATGTATGAGAATATTCTATCTTCATCCATACAAATTAGTAGAAAGAATTGAATCGAATTTTGCAATTCCTGAATATTGTGCCTTCTCTGTTGTGTATCTTTCTTGATTTTAAATTTAGTAATAAACACCGCATATACAATCATTATAACTTATATACAAAACATGATTTTTTTTATGATAATAAATATCATAATATTAATATATTAAATATAACTATTAAATTTAATACTTCAAAATCAAATTTATTAAAAATCAACTACTATTTAATCAAATTAATTATTGATCACTGATTTTGTGGTTGGGTTACCTTATAATCTAAATCTACAAATTCACTTAAACGTGAAGAACAATATGCTTTTCTTATAACTCATTTTTATTTTATAATATTAATAATAATTAATATAATTAAATATTTTAATATTCAAAAATCAAATTATAAAATCAATTACTATTTGGCCAAATCAATTACTGATTTTGTGGTTTGAGTAACATAAAATGAAATTAAACAAAAGAGTGGTCAATGTCATAATTAATTAAGACTAAGGTTCCACAACATAGCCCTATTTGGCCCTATTTGGTTAGAGAGTGGTCAATGTCATAATTAATTAACAATAAGGTTCCACAACATAGCCCTATTTGGCCCTATTTGGTTAGAGTTGTTGTCGTAGCTGCCCTTGTCCATGATGCGACCCTTGCCCCTATTTGGTTAGAGTTGTTGTCGTAGCTGCCCTTGTCCATGATGCGACCCTTGCCCCAGGGGCATGACATGGCCCCCGCCCCTAGATCTACCTCTTACGTGGCTTGCAACCATAACCTCTCGAACTCCGTACTTTCTCAAACGGGCTGGCCTTGCCTTTCACCCACCAAGATATCCAAATTATGGATGCACTTTAGGTAGATTTAGAAGATCTTATTCATATCCCAATCTTATCATATAATCTAAACCTACAATTAACTAAAATTTCTAAATCTACAATTAACTAAAATTAAAAAAAATATATATATTTTTATACTTAATTTTATTTATTATTTTTGTATATATAGTAATTTCTTATTCTTACAATAAAATCATACTTATAATTTAATTAAATATTTTTCAGGTGAAATTTGTTGTTTTTGAAAGATTTATATATAATATATTAATAGGTAGACTACCATTTGGAAGGCATCATTAAAGCATATGATAGATCCTTATTTGACTTATTTATATTTAACTTTGAGCCGAAGCTTTGACGAGAGTTAACATGTATATTCATTCTCTTAATTAAAAGGAAAAGAAATGTATATTGAATGTTTAGTGTGTATAACACATTTCAAAGTAGCTTTCCCCTTTTCTAAAAAAAACTTAAGTTTTGGGCCAACCATTTTCCATGTTCAACATTTATTGAGAATGCTCTAAACTAAATCTTCTAGTATTTTTATATTTGCATCATATCTTAAATGCCTCTTTAATATTGTTCCCTAATATTGTTCCCTGCCGAGATATTTTTTAAACTATTCATCTTTAACACTAACCAAGTCCAATAGAGTTCTCTTTTTGCACATTGTCTCAAGTGTGATTTTATTTATATAGAATCAACCACATGAATTTTTGTTGTTGTTGTTGTTGGGTTATTAAGCTTCCATACAACTTTCAACCTCCTTTGTTATTTATCCTCTCTTGCTTCAATAATTAAGGCATTATATGCAATTTTTGGGACATTTAGTAATTGGTTTTTGGGACCAAATAAGATGATATTCATCCTATCTTATCTTAAGAAAACTATTTTTAAATCATTTCTATACATCTATCATATAAAGCCATCCTCTTCCCCTACAATAATCTTACTCTAGGCCTTTCAATGTAGCTACAAACGAATTGTCGTATCCTAACTTACTATCTACATGAGAGAGAGGTACCTCTATTTCTAAATTCCTTTTTAATTTGAGGAGGCAACAACCCAATCGAATTTCGACTCTATGCCCTTTTCCAACTTACCATACTAGCCAATTTCCAAATAGTGTGAATGCTATAAGGATTTATTTCCATATTATTGACTCATTTTGTAACTTTTTCATAGGGTTTTAAACTCATTCTTGTATTATGTATAGGGATATATACTTTTCCTTTATGACTCGAACCCATAACCCTAATACTTGAACTATGCACCACATATTCTTAGTTGCTAATTCCTTTGAGAACATAAAAATGTTCGTAAGTCCCCATCCTCTATTGGCATTTGGAAGAGAAAGCTTTTCCAAAGATACTAGGGCCAATTCCTTCCCCCCTATTCTACCAAATCAACCTATAATGAATGTGTTTGATTCTTTCCAACACTGCTTTTTGAATCCAAGAAAAGGACACCTAGTAGATGAGAATCACTTCTACCACTTTGACTAGAATTGAATGACCACCTTTAAACAGGCATTGGTTGCAATAAGAAAATAATTTCGTTCATGCCTTCCTATTCCATCTCATTATAACTAGGTTATAATATATATTTGGGTGGTTCCCACCTAGGCATTGATATAGAGTTCCCCCTCATGATCCAACCTTCACGAAATGGAAAAAAAAGACATAAATCATACCCATAAAGCAAGGCACTAGATGTAATATAACTCGCAACAATCATGGTATAATCATCATTAGTAGTAAAGATACCAACACCAAATATTAAGTTTTTTTCTCCAATTTATCTATTAGCCACTCCCAATAATTTTTTTTTTATACGTATTTGATTTCAAATGAAATCCTAAATACTTTAAACCCACATCAAGATCAAGTAGGTTTTAAGGAAAAATTTATACAATGAAACTCTACAACCTCATTGATACCCCAAAGGTATATCATTGACTTATCCAAGTTTATTTTCATTCTTATGGTTATAAAGAAAATATCTATCATGTCTTTGATCATATCACTAGTTTTCCCAAGCTTTTCCTAGAAAGTAAGAATATTGTCAATGAAAAGAAATTTTGTTGCATGATAAGTATAACCATCAATATTTACCCCTTTGAACTTTACAACTTCACTGGATTCCTTAACCAGCATAGATCCATCTTAAATCTAGATCTACCAAGTGTCAAGAGGGATCAAATCTCTTAAGACACGTTTCTTTTTAAGTGCAAAACATGAGGAAAGATTTGCATCTCGAGAGATTTGTTTCCTCTCATCGCTTGGTAGATCCTTAGTCAAGATGTATTTTTGTTAGTTCTTAATAGTATTATTTATATTTACATCGTAAGGCATTCCCCTTTGAGAAGAACTTCCCCCAATTGCCACAATGTCTCATTGTGCCTTGTCGATTTGTGTGTTAGACAATTATAAAAAAATCATCATAGGATCATTTTAGTAGTGGAGATTCAAAAATAACTATTTGGAACGACCCATTGGTGATATTAGATTTTGGATCTCATATTTTCTTTAATTCATATATCAGAATAGCCATTTTGATCACTCTGTGTACCCAAAAAGCTTCAAGGGATCATCTGTTGGAAAATATACAACAACCATGCATTTATCTAGACATTTATTTCTATTGATCTTGCAAGAAGTGCATGCAATTGTGGAAGGTGATTCTCGATTCCAAGCGTTAGCGTTCATCTGTAAAACAAACCCAAAGAATATATTCTGGTGGCAACAATTTCCTTGACATCCTTTTTGTTTAGAATCGATTACTTACTAGTTTCTTACCTTTCTTAACATCCCTATTTGTTTAGAATTAATTATCTACCAGTGGTTTATATTTTCTCTGTTGCATGCAACCAAAGTTTCAAGATGGAATAGAAATATTTTACATAATAAAATTTGTCATTAATTTTGCATTTCAACTATTCCTCGCTTTGCAGTGCAACACATCAACAGTAATTTGATGACATGACCATTTCTGAACACTTTGTGTACCCAAAGAAACTTCCTGGGATAGTTGTTTGGAAAATATGGACCCAACGCATATTCCTTTGGACATTTGTTTCTGTGGATCTTGTAATTTTGGACGATGTCTCTAGCTTACAAATAAATTTATTTATGTTTACAAAATTACAATGTGAAAGATTTTGGGACAACCATAAGAAAGTATGTTTCTTGCTAATAAGGGATTAAGGGTGCCTAAGGGAGGAAAAAGCTTGGTTGATCTTTCCTTCATCTTATGGAATTTATGGGTTTCAGTCTCATATCACAAGTATTACTCAATCCTAATGAATAATTATAGAGTCTATCTTTGTATTTTTGTTTGTCTATAGGGCTTGCAATAGAAAGAATTCGATTTAACATGACATTTCACTTGGGGTTTGTAGGGTTCTGGAGTGTTGCCATTCAATTCTTCTTTCCAGGTAAAACACTAATAGTTATTCTCACCTTGTTTGGAATTTTATTTGAGAAACTTATCCTCACATAATCGCTTTATGGTTTTGTTAATCGTAAGTAAATTGTAACAATGTGGACACTTACTAAGAGAGTTGTAATGAGAAACCTCTACTGCCATATTTGAAGGCCATTTGTTTATGAAGGAAGCCCAACTTAGCAAAAAAAAAAATTTGCGTGTTACCATTATTATTGATTTTGAATGTGACATTGATGCTTTCAAACCTCAAATAAATTTTACTTTAGTCAATTCGAACATTACAAAGATTTCACAAAGGAATAGAGTAGGCAGTAAATGTCTCCAATTGACAAAGTGACATTACAAAGAAACAAATGGGTTATTATTTTGGTGTTTCATTCAAAAATATTTCTCCAACCTTATTTAATTTCCTTGTGACAAGAATTGAAATGCAGCGGATTCACAAGACTACAAAAGAAGTCTTGCTCTTGAAAGGTAAGTGGGATGCACTTGTAATGGGTATTGGATTTTTTTTCTTGTTTGCTTTCTTTACTGGGAGAAAAAATGGAAAGCTTTATTGTGTTTATACTACAAAATCTAAGAACATTTTTATCCACATGGGCCAAATGAAAAAGTTCTTACACCTAGGGATCTTATTTTTGATTTGGGGATTTAGTCTGATTTTTTGTCTGGGAACCCAAATGACCATATTTTATATTATGGGTAATGTATTATTGTATATATAATTAGTACCAAAATGTCCAAATTTCATTTGATTTGTAGATTCTTCTTTACCAATACAGTTTCGGATCTCAATGTTGTTGCATGTGATCCAACTAAGGTGGAGGTCATTCAACTACTGTGCCTGTAGAATTTTGTTGCTCCCCATCTCGATTTTGTGCCTACAGTTTACCTCCTTTGGAACCAACTTACAAAAGAGAAGGGAGAGGATTTAATGGTTAGATATGGAAGGATCATTGTTAGGACTGACACATTGATAAATTTCTCCACATATGGGGAAGTTTGGAGTCCTGGATTTGTAAGATTTGATATTCATTGTAACTTAGTGTTCATGGTTTGTGACACAATGAAGCTTATTTCTGCACCTTAGAGGAAAATAATTTTTGTTACTTCCTTTTGGAAGAAATATTTCCCTAAGAAGTTTGGGATTCTAGTGCTAGTGATCAAACATTGGTTGAATAAACATTAGAGAGCCATCATAGAGGAACTTTATAGGATGAGGATTCCTTCGGGACTAACAGGTTCATAGCCATTTCCTAGAATGAATGTAAGAATACAATTGACAAGCTTTAGACAAGAATTTTCCCTTGTTAGTTTATCTTCTCCAATCCATATTGGTTTAGTGTTTAGGTATCTTTAAATTTGGGTGAGGATATGTTAGGAAAAAACAATTAATTAGGTTTTGGAGTTCATTTTGGTGTTGATTTGAGTGTCAAACATAGATTGGAAATTAAAATTATCTTATCTATTAGGATATTTCAACACATAAGAAATAGTTAAGTATAATTTGGCTTAGTGTAGATTTAGGTAAAGTGCGTTTCTTTATTATGGACTTTTCAAACTTACAATCTGACGGTCACGATATGTTCTAGACATGAAGTGATATGACGGTTCATTCTCTCCTCAATATTACCAACACTTGATTTGTGGTTTAACGCCCGATTATTCCATTTTCTCTATTTAAATAGAATGGAGGGTCATTTGTAGGGTGAACATTCATGACAGAATCTTATGTAAATTTTCTTTCTTTTATTAATAAATTGCTTGAAGTGGTCAGGCCGTGGACTGTCTCCCTCTTTCAGGTTTTTAACCACGTCAAGAATATTGTGTATTGATATTTCATTTTTTTGTGAGCGGTGTCCTTTGGTGTTCTATTTAAGGAACTTACCTTGTAAATTCCTACATGGTATTAGAGCTATTTGAGGGCCGCATTCGTTGGTGATCCAAATCTAAAGCTGGTACAATTGCATCCGACTGTCGTTTCCTAGATCTATTGTTTAAGACTGCTTTCGAACTGAAATTACTACTCTATTGTCTTAAGAGAATCTGTTCCAGTGAAGAACCCCTTTAGTTTCATGCGAAAAGGTTTATGGTAGCTCTAGCTATGTCACCTTTAAGATTTGGAGGTACACAATTTTTTTTTTGCAGTTTTAGTTATTCATCTCTCTGTTTATTTCGATTTATTTATCTCTCTATTTTTTATTACAGGACCTATACCTTTCATTTCTACGTATGCTCTTTCCCCACGACTCTGTGTGATTTGGGAAAATCAAAAATAGAAATGAAGGATTTTTCTCATGTGTATGGTCTTTTTTGTTGCGCCTTAGTGTGATCTTGGAAAATCAGAAACATTGAGGAAAACATTTAGTTTCCAACGAAAGCTAACTTCAAGCCATAAGGTTTGGTTTTTTTACATGTCCGTGTTAGGTTGTGTGTTTTTTATTTTGTAGGAAAAAAGAGTTTTTTCAAGTAAGCACGCACCCAAAACTTCGATGACTAAAAGAAAAAGAAAAAAACACCTTCCTCTTTTCCAAAAATTACTAACCTTTTAAACTAACTCACTTGGTCTAATGTTACTTTATGAGAATAGAGGTCTTGGGTTCATGGCTTTCTTTTTTTTGAGTTACTTTTTCAAAAAGCACATGTAACTTATGTTTTAAAGTTACTTTATGTAAACGTGTTCTCACCCATTATAAAAAGCGAGTCACTTATAATTCTAAAGTCTCTTTATCCTTTATTTAAGTTACAATTTAGTGAGTAGCACATAAAGTACCATTGTAAAAGTGACTTTCACTTATTTATAAAAGTGCGTCACATAAAATCTTTTTTTAAAGTGAGGTAATTAGATTAAGTTTGGAAGGGGAGGGGGAGGGTTTTTTTTTTTTTTTTTTAAATATAGCATTATCATTCACTTCCACACATTCATGCACTTTGTGAGTATTTTCAACAACTTTTCTTCAAAAATCCATAACTTCTTCATCCATAAGTCGTTTTCAGAGCCATTTTTTTTTATTTGCCTAAGTTTTCGAGATATTTCCATTGGAACTCTTAGTTTCATCATATATAGCTTCAGTTTTTGTTAAAATAAAGTCCATGTCAAGTTATTCTTGACAACACCACCTACTTCCAATGGTGGTCCTACATTGTGTATTTAGTTAGAAGTAAAGGTCTTTATAGAAGAGCCTCATGCCAAGAAACTAAACCTAAAGATGAAGATAAGGCAGGAAAATGGAAAAATAAGCAAGATTAAGCATGTGGGATGATAGGGATGTTTATTTTTCCAAACCTTAGATTCCATATCGCAGAACTTGATATCCTTAATGAAGCAATGAAATAGCTCACTAAAGTTTTTAGAATTAAAAATGAAATTAGGGCTTATCAACTCAAAAATGAGTTTCTTACGTTAGACCCCAATAAATTTTCTTCCATTGAAGATTTTTTGTCTAATTTCAAGGCCCTTAGACGTCTCTTGGAAGGTGTTAAGGTTAAGAAAAATAATGGTAGCCTTATCTATTCCATTCTTACTAAGTTGGGACCAACCTACTCTATGTTTGTTTCCACCTTCCATTCTACTAGAGAAGCTTTTATTTATTAAGGACAAGACTACAAGTCCCCCTCTTTTGATGCCTTTTATGATTCTTTAATAAGAGAACAAGAAAAACTCTTACACATTGGTCTTCTTAATCTTGGAAACTCTTCCAAGGAAGCCTTATATGCCCAACAACAACTATATTCAAAGAATCCTAAGAAGCAACATCCTAAAAAGAATGGTCCTAAACCAAACAAGGGTCCTAGGCAATTTGATTCTCAAAATGAAAAATAAATTCAACAAAATGATAAGGAAAATAAAACCAAAGGGAAGAATATTGATAGGCATTGAAACTTTTGTAATCGAGATGGTCACTTTAAATCCAAATGCTTTAAGAAGATGGAAGCCTTGGAAGCAACAATGAAGAAGCATAACATCCATTTAGAGCACTCTTCAACTTCAACTTCATCTTCAGGAATAACACTTTCTGCATGTAGTTGTCAAGCATCTTAGTCTAGTTGTGCACTAAATGTATCTTCTTCTTCTCATTCTCATGAGTGGTGTTGGGTGCTAATAGGTGTCTTTTAAAACTCCTAATTGCCTCACATTAATTATCAACCTAGTTAAGTCTTTTTGTTTCAAAAGTGCACACAATATGTGCAAGCTATAAATCCAGAGAGTAATTCTTTTTAAGTTGAACTATAAAACTTGATACCAGATGCATTTATAAAACTCAAGCTGCAATTGTTAACAGAAATATTACGTCCAAGCATCAAGACTTAATCTTCAATTGAAATCATAATCAAATCTGAAGCAAGATATTCAATTGAAAATAGCATCAACCATGAGCATAGTAGCTTTAACCAATCTTTTTTAGCTGATTCTGTATGAATCACACTCTATCTCAATTAAGCAATTCAAATGGAAACGATGTCAACCGAGAGTTTAGTAGTATTAACCAATCTCTTTCAGCTGATTCTATACTAACCACACCCTTATCGTAATCAACCAAAAATCAATGTCTTAACTGATAATTAATTCAACCTACAGTGAGCATAAATGAAATAAAATGACAAAGTTGTGAAGTACACGAGATTAGAATAAAAGAAAGTAAACTAACTGCAATGTAAACTCACAGGAAATCAGAAGATATCAAACAAAATAAACTCGCAGGAAATGCAAAGATATAAAATAGAATAACCTTATAGGAAATGGAATAGTATCAAATAGGGAATAACAATAAGATCTACAGGAGACTGGGCCCTAACCACCACCGAATACTACCGAGTTACTTCAGAATATCCGGATCAACAACAACACAAGTTATATATTAATCATCAAATTCACTTGCCATTATAATACGATCTCCTTCAGAATCACATTCTGTATATTGGAATTACAATTGAGGTCCCAAGCAAAAAGCTAAATATCTCAATTAGCCCCTATCCTCCTATCCTATCCTATCCTATCTATCTCTAATAATCCCCTTCTTTGATCTCTGTTTTCATTTAAATACATAGAGAGCAGGGAGAAGTTACAATAGAGGTGATTACAAAATGATTCCCATAACAAACTTGGATTGTTTGCAACAAATTGATGAGCAAGATCATATCTGAAATATATTTCCATCAACATTCAATAGGAACAGGTTGAATTTGGTATTGCCACTGAGATAATTTCGAAAACGGCCGCAACAACGAATTTGAGAAAATCATCTTCAGAGAAACTTCTGTTTCTCTTAATACGGACCAAATATGGGGAAACTGCTCATCATAATTGTAATTCGATCTGTTCTGGACGAAACCCATGTTTCCGATTTTCCAGATTCTTCTCCATTTGCCTCCAATGAAAAAATATCACTTTTTATTCCAGTGAATTTCTGAGTTGGAATATTTAATGATGAGCTGGAGATCAAATCTGCAATCTGGAAAATATCTTGGAGGCTAAAATGGTGAGTGATGTTACAACAAATTTATTAATAAACCATCATTGGTAAAATCATGCATAATAATCATCAATTTATTAAAAATATAGGAGAAGAAATAATATTTATCATAAGAGCATAAATAATTATAAAATGGAATTATATGATAAAGTATGATAAATGACATGATAAAGAATAGTAGAAATGGATGAAATAGGCGTTAACGAGGGATAATATATATTGCATGCCCTCATGCAACCCAAAGCCTTTGTATTAAGCAAGCAATAACACAAAAATTGTTCATCCCAACTCATGAAATGGATGGAACAAATGACTTTTTCCTCAAATAATGAATGTTCAATTTTAGCAATGCTGGCGAAGGCGTAACAATTTTTGCATTGACGTTCAACTATATGCATATGAAGCTGCAGAAAAATATGATATAAGTAACAGTAAACTTCATTAACCATTTTTTCAAAAACTACTAACCAGATTTTACAGAAATTTTGCAAGAAGATTTCTACTATATTAATGATTCTCTAATCCAAAAATAATATTGTTTTGATGCACAGATCATGAGATATAGTCAAAATGGTTGTAGGTGACAGTGCATGATTTCTGAAATTTTACAAACTAATTTAACTTGAAATTTTATGGGTTTGTGTATTTTAATGATACCTCTTTGCTATATAAGAATTCAGTTCATAGTTTTAAAGATATACATCAATCAATTTCTGCACTGTATAAAAATGAACAACAACACAATATCTAGATGAACAACAACACAAGTTATATATTAATCATCAAATTCACTTGTCATTACAATACGATCTCCTTCATAATCACATTCTGTATATTGAAATTACAATTGAGGTTCCAAGAAAAAAGCTAAATCTCTCCATTAGCACCTCTCCTCCTATCTTATCCTATCATATCTATCTCTAATAATCCCCTTCTTTGATCTCTGTTTTCATTTAAATACATAGAGAGAAGGGAGAAGTTACAACAGAGATGATTACAAAATGATTCCCATAACAAAATTTGATTGTTCACAACAAATTGATCAACAAGATCATATCTTAAATATATTTCCATCAACATTCAGCAGGAGCATGTCAAATTTGGTATTGCCACTGAGATAATTTGGAAAACGGCCACAACAGCGAATATGAGAAAATCGTCTTCAGAGAACCTTCCGTTTCTCTTAATACAGTCTGAATTTGGGAAAACTTCTCATTATAACACTAACTCAGTCCGTTCTGGACAAAACCCACGTTTCGGATTTTCCAGATTCTTCTCCATTTGCCCGAAAATCAGGATGCAAAACTATCACTTCTTATTCCAACGAATTTATGAGTTGGAATATTTAATGATAAGCTAGACATCAAATCTGCAATCTGGAAAATATCTTGGAGGCTAAAATGGTGAGTGATGTTACAAAAAATTTATTAATAAACCATCATTAGTAAAATCATGCATAATAATCATCAATTTATTAAAAATAAAAGAAAAAAAATATTTATCCATAAGAGCATAAATAAGTATAAAATGGAATTATATGATAAAGTATGATAAATAACGTGATAAATAATGGTAGAAATGGATGAAATAGGCATTAAAGAGTGATAATAATTATGACAAACTAGCAGCCCAACAAATGACTCATTGATTATGGAGCTTCTTATCACATGGTCAAAAACAAAGCCATGTTTTCTTCTTTAAATGTTTGTAACACCAAAAATATATATGTTGGTGATGATAGATCTCTTAATGTTGTAGGGACTAGAAATATTCATTTAGACAATGGTCAATTTAAAGATGTACTATGTGTTCCAACCTTATCCTGCGACCTTCTACCTGTATATCAAATAACTTATTCAGGTAAAGGTAAAACCATTGAATTTTCACCTCACGATGTTGTAATTAAGGACCTAAGAGATCCTAGACAGATTTTAGCTATTATCATTGTTGATGATTCTAAAAGGTTGTATAAGTTTAAAAACTTTGGGTTATCATCACTTCCCTCGGTATTTGTTGCTCATAATGATGGAGTGAGCAAACTTTGGCATGAGCGATTTGGTCACTTAAACTATTGCTCCCTTCAAAATCTATGTAAAGAAAATATGATGACAGGTCTTCCTATGGTATCTTGCAGACATTATGTTTGTTTTGGATGTGTACTCATAAAACATCATCGGGATAGTTTTGAAAAATGTGCTTCTTGGTACACCTCAACTCCTTTACAACTTGTGCATAGTGATTTATGTGGTCCACTTCCAGTTCTTTCATTCTCTGGCTACAAGTATTTCTTAACTTTCATTGATGATTTCTCTAGACGCACTTGGGTATACTTCTTAAAACTCAAGGGTGAAGTATTTAACATGTTCTTGGCCTTTAAGACCTTTGTTGAAAAACAATCTAGACATCAAATTCTTAAGCTAAGATCTGATAATGGCGGAGAATATGTTAATAACAAATTCATCAACTTTTGTGCTGAGCATGGAATTCAAATGCAACATGCTGTTCCATATACTCCACAACAAAATGGTGTAGCTAAAAGGAAGAATTGCACCTTAAAGGAAATGGCTAATTGTATGCTTCAATCTAAAGGACTTACTCTTAATTTTTGGGCAGAAGCAATTAACTGTGCAAATTATATAGTAAATCACACTCCTACTAAGGTTTTAAATAATATCACTCCAGGAGAAGCATGGAGTTGAATTAAACCATATGTAAGTCACTTTTGTGTTTTTGGAAGTGAATCATGGACTCATATTCTAGATGAGAAACATAAAGCTTTAGAACCTAAGAGTGAAAAAGGTATTTTTGTTGGATATTTTGAAGATATTAAAGGATATAGACTTATTCCACTTAAGTCCAAAAATGTTATTATTATAAGAGATGTAAAGTTTAATGAAAATATATCGGCTTACAAGCGTAGTTTGGCAGATGTGCCACCTTTTTCTATCCCTTCTACGTCTGAAAACATTTATTCTTCAGATGATGACAATGAGGATGACTATCCTCCCCTCACCTTCTTAGGATCCTCCTTCAACTCCTCAGCTTCCAAAATGGGTCTATGCTACTCAGGATGTAGCAAGTGCTCTTGTAGGTGATCCTACATATCATTGATGCACACGTTCTCAGTTCAATAGATCCTCTTATTTATTGGCTCAAGCTTCAACGAATCATGATCCTGACGCCTTTGCAGAAGCTTCAGGCCATCTAGATTGGGATGCAATTATGAATGAAGAATATTATTCATTATTATCAAATGATATATGAGATTTTGTTCCTCTTCCAAAGGGAAGAAAACTTGTTAGATGTAAATGGGTTTACAGAACCAAGTTTGGACTAGATGGAAAAGTTGATAAACATAAAGCTCGTCTTGTTGCTAGGGCTTTTCACAAGTTGAAGGCATTAACTATACTAAAAACTTCTCCCCTGTTGCTAAAATGAACTCTATCCGCCTTGTTCTTTCCCTTGCTGCCTCTTTCAAGTGGGAAGTCCATGAGATGGATGTTGAATTTTCATTCTTGCATGGGGACTTGCATGAAGAAATCTATATGGAACAACCTCCTGGCTTTATACAAACAGACTCCAGCCTTGTATGTCAGCTTAAGAAATCCCTTTATGGTCTCAAGCAAGCCCCTCGGGCTTGGTATGCCAAAATGGATAGCTTTAGTTTAGATACTGGCTTTTCTAGGTGTCATTCTGACATACACTCTACACCAAGAAAGTGGGAAGTTTCTTATCATTCTTTTTCTTTATGTTGATGATCTTATCCTTACGGGTAGTGATCCCAACCTTATAAACCATGTGAAGTCTAGCCTTAAAAAGAAGTTTAAAATGACAAACTTAGGGCACTTGTATTATTTTCTTGGTCTTCAAGTCTTGCAATCCAAGGAAGGTATTTCCCTTTCTCAGTCCAAGTATTCTTGTGATCTTCTACGCCACTTTCATAAGGAAGACTGTAAGCCAGCCCCTTCTCCCTTTCAGTCTGGAGCAAAACTTTCAGTTACTTGTACTTTTCCTGAAATCGATGCTACCTTATACCATCAACTTGTAGGAAAAATTTGGTAACTGACCCATACTCATCCTGACCTTTCCTTTGTTGTTGGCCTTATTCCTTAGTTTATGCAAAACCCCCATGAAAGTCATCAAAAAGCAGCTAAAAGAATACTTCATTATGTTCAAGGTAAAATTCAGTTTAGGATTCATTACAGTGGAGAAGCATCTCCTCTATTGGTTGGTTTTGTTGATTCTTATTGGGCTAGTGACCCTGATGATCGAAAGTCTACTATAGGCTATGTGTTCACTCTTGGTTATGGACCTATTACATGGGATTGCAAGAAAAAAAGTGCCATTTCTCTTTCTTCAGTAGAAGCAGAGTATCATGGCATCGTAGAAGCTAGTAAGGAAACCTTGTGGCTTGATCAGATCCTGTCAGAGTTTGGCTTTCAGCGAGAACATCCAACTACACTTTGGTGTGATAATCAAAGTACCATTCAACTATGCAAAGATCTAGTCCAACATCATCGCAACAAACACATTGAACTACACATGCACTTCATCAGAAAGCTCACTCATGACCATGTTCTTGAAGTGCAATATTGTTCAACCAATGATCAAGTTGCAGAGATCTTTACAAAGGCTCTCACAGAGGCGAATTTTACTAAACTTCGATTTATGGTTGGAGTTCAGGAAGTTTTCACTAAGGGGGGATACGCTCTAATGCCTCCTTCCTTTTCCTATTGTGTCATATTTGTACATCCTTCACTCATATCCCAAGTTGTTCTTAAGGGGGAGTGTTAGCATATTCCAACACATAGGAAATATTTAAGTATAACTTGGTCTAGTGTAGAGTTAGGTAAATTTAAAATCCAACAGTCACGATATGTTCTAGACATGAAGTGATCCGACGGTTCATTCTCTCCTTGGTATTACCGACACTTGATTTGTGGCTTAACACTCAATTGGTCCATGGTCTCTATTTAAAGAGAATGGGGAGTCATTTGTAGGGTGACCATTCATGAGAGAAGCTTATGTAAATTTTCTTTATTTTATTGATAAATTACCTAAAGTGGCCGTGTTGGCTGAGGCCGTGGACTGTTTCCATCTTTGAAGGTTTTAACCACATCAAGAATACTTGTGTATTGATCTGTGATATGTTTGTGAGTAGTGTCCTTTGGTGTTCTATTTGAGGAACTTACCCTGTAAATTCCTACATTACCTTTATCTTATCTCATGACCTTTATTTGAGTGGTCTTGTCTTTGAAGAGCTCTTACCAATTTTTATAGACTTAGTCTAATAAATTATGTATCACATGGTGGATATATATTGTCACATCGATATTAGATATATTATCTAAGGGTTTTTATTGCAATAAACATAATGTCATTGGAAAGTATTTAAAGAAAATGTAGTTATTACCACCGAGCCTTTGCTAGGAATTCAATACTCACCTTGGATGCATGGTTAATTCGATATGAATCTATTCTTTATTTCTGCAATTTGATGGTAAATGTTAATGATTGAAATTGCATCACTAATAAACAATTGATATATAAATGCACTAGTGTTGTTCTTTAATCTTATTCCTTCATATGATGAATCTTTCGTTGGGTATTTTTTAAATATTTGAAGAGTCTCGTGAAGGACTAACTTTCCCTCTTTATGATTACGAACAATTATGTATTCATTATATAGAATATCTATTGTAAGCCTAACACAAAATATTTATACTAAAAAAGAATAATGTAAAAATAAATAGATTAGAGATGTACTTGCAGAAAACGTTAACAACCATTAAATATTTATTTACTAAGACTCATGTGGTGACTATTCTACAAGCATGAAATTTGGCAATGTAGGAGGAAACTATAATGGCCAAAGACACTAACTAATGAAGGGAATAAAATGAATCTCTTCATAGTGCACATCCAAGATCTCAAGTTTAATCACATTTGATGTAGGCATGCTCCATAGAATATCAGCCTTTGTAATATGGGCAAAGGCTCTTTCTAACCTTGAAAAGTATCCCTACAGGCACATAAGAAATGTCACCAAGGCACAATTGAAGAAATGTTGTGAATAACCAAGGCTACAAATTGAATTGTATATCATGCTTTGAATTAAGATTTTAAAATTCTTAGTTCTTCTGATGTGTACATTCTCTCAATGAAGACAACATCATCTTTTTTGAACCCACTTTTACTTAAGAGTGAAATTAAACTATCTAACAAATGTAAATAACATGAAAACCATTGAGAGTAGATTGCTCAAGATAAAATAACAATCCACTCTTACTCCTAAGGAAAATGCGTAATGTCACCATCTTGTTGAAGTGGCCATATTTATTCATTAGTGTGCCTAGTGCTCTAAAATATTATCCAGAGTACATTATATCAATGTGCACACTTACTAAGAGAGTTGTAATCAGAAGCTTCTACTACCATATTTCAAGGCCATTTATATCTAAAGGAGGCCCAACTTACTAAAAAAATATATTGGAAACTTACCATTATTATTGATTTTGAATGTGACGTTGATGCTTTCAAACCTCAAATAATCTTTATTTTAGTCAGTTTGAACAATATAGAGCTTTCTCAAAGGAATAGAGTAGGAACTTAATGTCTCCAATTGATAGAGTGACGTGATAGGGAAACAAATGGGTGATTATTTTGGTGGTTCATTCAGAAACATTTCTCCAACCTTATTTAATTTCCTGGTGACCAGAATGAGCAATGCAGTAGATTCACAAGACTACAAAATAAGTCTTTCTCCTAAAAGGTATGTGGGACACACTTGCAATGAGTGTTGGATTTTTTTTATTTTGGTTCTTGTTTCCTTTTATTTACTTGGAGAAAAAATGGCAAGCTGTACTGTGTTTGTGCAATAAAATATAAGAACACTTATGTCCACATTGGCCAAATGAAAAAGTTATTACACCTTGGGATCTTATTTGGGGATTTTGTGTGATTGTTTGTCTAGGAACCCAAATGACCATATTTTTTTATTATAGGTTTTGTATGATTGTGTATCTAATTAGTACCCAAATTAACATATTTCATTTCATTTGCAGATTCCTCTTTACCAGTTGAGATCTAGATCTCACTATTGTTGCATGTGATCCAACTATGGTGGAGGTCATTCAACCACTCTGCCTGCATAATTCTTTTATTCCCTTTATTGATTTTGGGTGCACAATTTACCTTTTTGGGCACCAACATAGAGAAGAACAGGGAGAGGATTTGATGTTTGGAGGTGGAAGGATCACTGTTTGGACTGACACATTGATAAATTTCTCCACATATGGGGTAGTTTGGAGTCCTGGATTTGCAAAATTTGACATTCATGGTTTGCGACTCACTGAAGCTTAGTTTTGCACATCAATGGAAAAGAATTTATATACTTCCTTTTGGAAGAAGGATTTCCCTAAGAATTTTGGGATTCCAGTCCCAGTAATCTAACATTGGTTGAATCAACATTGGGGAGGCAAAATAGAGGAACTTGATAGGCCAAGGATTCCTTCGAGGCTCAAGTTTTGCCACAAGGAGAGGAGTGTAGAGTCTTCCAGTAGTTCATTGAAACTTAAGAGGGTTCTTAAGGAGAATGACCAAAGTGTGGAGTCATCAAACAATTCAGAGAGTCTTAAGGGCTTCCAAAGGAAAATGAAGGAGGATGAAGAAGTTTGTAGCACTGCAGTTAGTATTGAACATGAACTTTCTTATAGATAAAAAATTGTTTCTTTAGATGTTGGAAACACAACAAAAAAAGAACAATAACTTGAGGATGCATCCTCCAACATTGTTTGATAATTTAAAATTTGTTAGATTAGAAATGCCTAAAGGGAAATGGGAGATCTCAGGATCTAGAAATCATAAAGGGGAAATTCATGCTAAGAAGAAATATCTAGATTGTAGCATATGTGCACTATGAATGTAATTGATCCGCACTTATGCAGGAACAAAACATAATATAGATATAAACGTAAGCATAGAGATGCAACATAAATAAATCCTCATTTCATTCATACCAAACAATTAAAAGATGCTTACATACAAAATGGTGGCTACATGCCTCTGTGTTGTGTTACAATGAGGCTCAAAGGAATTTATTATTAAGAAACAATGGAAAACCTAAACATCCAAAAACCTAACGTTGGGAGATGAAGCGCCAAAATTGTGGGCTCTGTTGGGGTAAATTGGTACATCAACTTCTTGGGATCGTAACTTTGGCATTTGATCTTCAATTGATGTGCACAATATCACATTAGAAAGATCTATCAGAGGACTAGAAATTTTAACTACAAACTTTAATTGTTAAATCAGGTTTACTCACTTTCCAAAAAACATCGTTTAGGACCTCAAAACAGCTCAGGAAGTTCACGACCCAAAAAACAACCAAAAATAGTAAATTGTGCTAGAATTAAGGAAACTTAAAGAAATAATGGTGGCGGTCCAAGTGGAATATGTGGATGGGCACCAATATCAACCTAAATCATTCCTCCCCCCTTAGGAAGCAATGGTCCCCATTGCATGAGTGCCTCAATGAGATGGGGAAATTCTGTTGAACTTGGTCCCTAGTGAGCCACTTGCCTTAGTGTAGGAGTTGGACAGCCTTAAAAACCAAATATAGTTGGATCCTCTGCTAGTGAGTGGTCTTGACCTGCATGTCCATGATCTAATCAATTGTGGAGTGTAACATGCAGTATCGGTTTAGCTCTGTTGGTGTGAGTTGTTCTACAATGTTTGATGTGTCAAGTAATGGTGGAAAGTATGACCAAAGGTGTTCCACATTGAACACTAGGTGTAGACCAAGGAACAGTGGAATGTTGAGTTCAAAATCATTGTCTCCCATAGCCTTAGTGATGGTGTAAGGCCGATATTGGATTACGTGAAGCTTGTAGTGGGCCCCAGCGAGGCACTCCTTCTACAAACGTAACCAAACTTTATCGCCCACCTTGAACTTGTGTGGTACCTTGAACTTATGTAGTTAGTATTTACTCGGTCCAATATGTCATGGACCTATTGGAAGATGTGCTGAATGCACTCAATGAATTTGTTAGCTCTGACAAATTCATACTAGAAATGAGCTTAATCTTCCTAAGTAGCTCCAAGTGGTATGGCAACATCAATGGGACATAGTGGTTGGAATGTCAATCCCACCTGAAAGGGGTTGTGACTAGTTGAGTTATGGAAACCTATATTGTAGTTGTGTTGGACATATGGGAGGCTTTCATCACATGTGCATGTTGTACATGCATAGGATCTGCATGATCATCATGTTGGTGACCTCTGTTTGGCCATTAGTTTGGGGGTGGAAGGTCATGGAGTTAGCGATCTTGGTATCCAACAATGGCCAGAGGATTGACTAGAATGTACTTAAGAACCTGTTGTCCCAATTTAAGATAATGGAAACTAGGATCCCAAAGTTTACCCATACACGTTCAAACAAGAGTTTGGTAATGGCTTCTATTATGATGCTCTTCTTGTAGGCCACAAGGATGGCCATCTTAGAGAACTTATCGATGAACACAAAAATATAGTCATTTCCATGCGTGGTAGAAGGAAGGCCCAACATGTAATCCATGGAGATGGACTCCCCGAGCCAAACAGGAGTAGGAAGAGGAGTATAAATGCCTTGCTTCTTGATTGTAGGTTTGGAAATAACATAGGCAGTGCATGATATGATATAATTCATAACATCACATCGAAGGCTTGGACAATAACAATACTTGTGTAGCACTGCGACTGTTTTTTCTACCCCAAAATGTCCATTGACGCAAATGTAGTGTGCCTCCCAAATCATCTTAGCACGAAGGAACATAGAGGTGTCCCAGGTGGCATAACAATGCATCTTAGAGGTGAAATTATGAAACTTGCTTACCTTCAAGGAGCATCTGGAATGTGGTGCTAAATTTTGGATCACTCTTGTAAAGTTGCGGCCATCCCGAAGTCTCGTGTCCATAAGAGTGTAACACAATGGTCAGTGCCATAATAGATTGTCAGCTGAGGTAGTATGCAACATTATTGGTGCTTCCCTTCTTGTACTTAATGTTCAAATGAAATTGTTACAGATATGTGGGAAATTTATGATGGCAACCATTCTGCAACTTTCCCTCTGTCTGTATGAACTGCAGGGTTCTGTGGTCTGTGTAGATCATTGTTTCCTTCCCCAGAACGTAAGGCTTCCATTATCAGGAGGCCTTCGCAATGGAATACATCTCTTTTTCATAGGTGGGATAATTTCAAACTGTATCTAAAAATGGCTCACTATGATATGCCATCGGATACCCTTGATTGGTAAGAACTACACCAACAACATAGTTAGAGGCATCTGACTCAATCTAAAATGGTTGTTGCAGGTCTAGTAATGTGAGCACTAGTGCAGGGAAGAGGTGATGCTTCAACTCAACAAACACCCTCTATTGGGATTCAGACCAAAAGAAATTTTCTTTCGCTCCTCCCTTCGTGACTTGACTCAAGGCCAAGTGATATGAGAAAGTCCCAACATGAACCTTTGATAGAAATTGGCAAGACCCAAAATGTTGCAAAGCTCTATTAGAGTGGTTGGGGATGGCCAATCCTGAATAATTTGTACCTTGGTTGGGTCCACATGCAAACTCCACTCATTAATGATGTACCCCACATATTGAACCTAGGTCATACCAAAAATGCATTTCTCCAAATTGGTACACAATTTGTGTTGTTGCAGGGTTTATAGGACCTATTAAATATAATGTATGTGCTCTTCTCAACTCTTGATGAATATCTAGATGTCGTTTAGATATAATGCCACGAATGAGTTGCTAAAAAGATGCAAGATATCGTTCATCAATCACATAAATGTTGCAGGAAAATTTGTCAACTATTACAACTATTTTGAAAT
>APFE031228934.1:0-22115 GCA_000404065.3 Pinus taeda | reverse complement strand
GGCTGAGTAGCTCCTTCAAGAATTTGTGCAAATTTGGAGGGAAACTAGCCCTCCTTCTAGAAATTACGCAATCCCTTGCAGCTGGGCTACTCAGGCCAGAATTTGCATAAATCTGGGTAGCATTCAGCTGCTCTGCCCAAAAATTGCACAAATATTATGAGCAACCAACCTAGCTCCCACCCAAAAATGTGCATTTTCTCCCAGCAGTTGAGGAGTCTCTTGCATGTGCAGCTGAGTTGACCCATTCCCTCCAAGACCGAGAAAAGTAGAATTGCATGCATCGGTTGCTTCCCCCAAGGCAGCATGGAAAGGCATCCCTTGTTTGAGGCATCTATTTTTAGCAATTGGCGGTTACATGCAAGGATCATTTCAGAAACCTCCCACCAAGTGCTTCTTTCCCTAGATTTAGGGCATGCATGTCAAAAACTTGATATTATCAAACTCATCAACCGGATGCTACAGAGATCATTCCTCACATCAAACTTGTAGCTCTAACATCCCACATCACATATAGGAGCTGTTGGCACATTTAGCTCAACTCTTTTGGGGTAAGACTGCTTTCCATGCCTTCTGTTGCATTTCTGGCACTTTTTCTATTTCTCTTCATATGATTGTTATTTGCTTTCACTGACAACTTGTTGTCATTTTGATACATACTAGCTTGTACTAGCACTATTTCAATTTTCATTAACATATCACTACTTTTGCATGCATGAAACTATTCTTCACAAATGGTAGTCAATTCAGCAACTCACCTCACCCACATGCATGTTGTTCCATTTTTTGAATCTTTCATTAACCATTTGCATAAAAAATCAATCATTTATGTTTACACTCAATATCCCCAAGCATTCACATTCACATTCGCTCTCATTTTTTCATTGGAGAGTCTGTCCAACCTTGGCCTAGACTCTACCTTCACTGAGACAGCATTGCGTAATCCAAGGAAGGAAGGCTCTCCCTTCCTCTCTAGAAATGTGCATTTTTGCCCAGGCACTATCCTCCAGGACTGTTTTGCACATTTATGAGGGACAGTGACTGCTAGCCCAGAAAATTGTACAATGCAGTCCTTGAGCCCATAGTCACTCCCAACTGGAATTGCGCATTGCACAATTCCAACAGTTAGCAGCCAGACTGGATTGTGCATTGCACAGTTCCAGTAGTCAGTCAGCCTCCTAGCAGCCCAAGCTATTCCTCGCATAGTTTTAGCACTTAGTCTCACCAAAACCATCATCATATTGGTCTCCATCCAACCCTTCCAGGGCTTCCAAAGAATTCCTTCCAACCAAGGTTTCGAGGACTAGTAACTCAACCCACAGCTTATACAAGGCCTCTTAAGTGTTTCTCCAAATAGGGATTCCAAGACTAGTAACTCAACCCACGAAGGTGATGAGGCTCATAATTGGGTAAATATATGGACCTAAATACACCTCCAAGCTTACTTAAATCAACTCTTATCATAATTTCTTACATGTTTTAATTATATTTTTCTTAATGAGACGAGTAAAAGTAAGATGTTATGTCTAGTGGTCTAATGTGCATTGATTGCAGGTTTTTGGGAGCAAATTATGGAAATTATGGCTAATTAAACTACAAGAACTTGAATGAGACAAGAAGGAGAGATTATAGGAGATCAATCTTCCTCACTAAATCCTCACTCATTCGAATATCGTTCAATACAATCACTCATGAATACTCTAACTCACATATAGAATTTCCTCTAGTCAAAGAAGACGTTCATATTGGAAATTCCTCTTCACCTCACTCGCTTGTGTGTCATGCCATTCAAAAAGCACACAAATGTGTTAGAGATACTCCATGTTCTCTTACTTCTTCATCCGATGAGTTATCTCCTCAGTTGACACAAGGTAGCAAGGTTGTCCATGATGAAGTTGAAAATAATTTAAACAAAGAGCATACTTCCCATTCGCCATCATCTCTTCTATTACATGAATACAAATCTTCAAGTCAGTTTGTTGAGGCTGAAAATCTAGTGCAACTTGTGATAGAGATGGCTTCCATCCTTAGAGAAATTTTGAGATTAGCACTAGCAGCCATCTTCAAGCCATGCATGATCTCGTTCAAACTTCAAAATATGATTATGCAATTCTAGAAATTTATGGCATGTCCCAGGGAGTCGAGGCACTTCAATGTTCGTTGATGGTTATGTCAGGACTTTGCGAGTCTTGTTAGCCTGTAGAATCCAATTATATCTTTTTTCTCATGCACAATCCATCTATCTACATGGTTGCACTTGATGTGAATTCATGTGTAAAAAATGTTTGTATTCTAGATGTGATCTCTCAAATTTTCAAAATTTCACTTATGGCTGAATTCAAAAATCTGTCACAGCACATTTGTCTTCATGCACATATCTTGCATCAAACTTAAGGCAGGAATGTTTGTCCCTCATGAAATCATGGAATTATGAAGTTGATAATCTCAAATACTGTCTTTTCCTGCAATCATACTTATTGGGTTTTCCGTCTCATGATCAGCTCCTTAGTCTCCCTGCAGACCTTGTACTTCAAATATGCTCTCTCAACACACCAACAATCCCCTTGTGTGATGATGAATGCACAAGCTATCACGTGAATCAAGTTCCTTTCATTTCACCACGCCCCAACTCGTTTCACACATTCACAATGTTGGCATCCCTTTTACATTCTTGTGATGACCATGATGCTTGCGCAATTTTTCACTAGTTGCAAGTGGCTGGTCCGTCATGTCTAGCTCATGACAGAATTGGTTCCATTGATCAAAGTGTTTGCAAGATTGTTCAAATGAGTTTGTATTTATTCATTTCAAACTGGGAATCTGATATTTTAACAAACTCACCTAATCATTTACCCATCTTTGGTGATTGTCATGCAACTTATCATTTTCCAAACAATACATTCAATGACAGTTCATGCTCTCTTATCTTCATTGTTTAGCATCTTTCTCCTCAAATTTATGTCAAGCCGGTGAGGCACCTCAATATACACTGATGGTTATGAAAGGTCCTCACTGTCTTGGCATCACTGATGAGAATGATCAAATTTATTTTTCTGTACAAGATTCCCATCGTCATCCCATCTCTCAAATTAGAAAGCTATATTTTCAGAGGTCATGAGATCTTCCAAATAACCATTATGATTTCCACGATCCAATCACTCAATGGCTGGAACAATCTTACTTGGCGAGCCATATTGCAGGGAACAAGCTTCAATATTCCTCGTGCTCACTAAGAAGCTCATTGTAGATGAGCACACACTTGGAAGAGGCTTATGAGGATTGCTGAATAATAGTGTCCAGCAAAAAGGTAACCATGTGTATTGGGTGGTCGTGACACATTTTTTTTCCCACAAGAAAAACCTTCCTTTCCATGTGCAAGATTTTCAAGCTTTTGTATTTTCTGTTGCACATTATTTTTATCTGTTTTAATCACTTGTATCTTTATGGTTGCAAGTTGGGAACGACTACAGTGGCTTCACTAGAAATTTCATGTCATGTAATCACGATTGTTTAGCATAGGAATAGGTGTAGTGTTTGCTTCCTTGTTTTGCCTTGCTTTTTTGTTTGCATGTTTGTTTGCTTGCTCGCTTGGTGTGTTTCCCTACTTGCTTGGTTAGTTTTCTTTCTCACTTTCTTTTCTTACTTATTTTTCTTTCTCTTTACTTCTTCTCTTTTCTTTATTGTTTTCTTGGCTTGTTTGTACCCGTAGCTTAGCCTCACATGAAATCGTGTTTGACTCTCGAGACAAACCTAGAAAATATAATAGGACTTGTACAACTACCAAAATTTGGTTATCTGTTGTTCTCTCTCTTTATTAAGAGATTTTTGTCTTCAGTCGATGATACCCTGATGGAAAATATGTTTTGTTCATAGTGATTCATGGTGAAAACACAACACTTGCACTCTAACTAGTATTTCCTACTCTAATTGGTTATTTTGGGTTAAACCTTGTCAGCCTAGTCTAGTAGAGTAAGATGAAGGGGAAAACCTTAAATAGTGTCTCAGAGGTATATATAAATACTTCTCTGAAGGGACAACCTCTTCCGCTCTCAATAAGTAAGGATCCCTCCTCTGCCTCTGAAATAAATAAGTGCCTATGCACAGTTCTTTGAAAAAAAAAGAATGTGAGAATGAAAAAATAAACAAGGAAAAAGAGGAGAAAGGCTTCTTACATAGAGAGGTCATGCAAGTAACTCCATCAAGGTACTGACTAGGCTTACTGGTAACAGAGCGATGCTTGTGTTCCTGCATGACTTTGTTGGGGTACTATGCAGGCTTGCTAGCGGCAGAGCAACACCAGAGATGAAACTAAGACTTTGAAATTTATATTACTTGTGCATCTGCGTACACCTCATCTCAATCAAAACAAATTAGTTAACTTGGTTTGGAATGTGTGCTAAATGATCAAGAGAATAGTTGGGATTATATGTTTCACCCAAGCAAGTTCTTAAGCCATGACGATCAAAGAATCGAACAATACTTCTAGAAGGGTTAGACTCGATTTTCACGAAACAAGGTCCATACAAAAAGCTGGAGTTCTACCAGTGTGTTGCCAATGTTGTAGCAACTACAACCACCCTCCAAAATTTTGGCTTGCATGAAAATTTCGAAGCCTGCCTTGGATCATTTGATCGATCGTTCCTTAGTCATTGGTTAGTAAGATAAAGATCTCAATCTCCCCTCCTTTATCTAAATATCTTTTCATGTTCTCATCTTTATGTAGTATTTGTCATCTTCACGGATCAGGATCATTATTTGTCAAGAAAAGGGAAATTTTTTCTGCTTCAAGGGGAAATATTGTGCATATGGGTTGTTCTCATTACGTAGACATGTTTCACAACCACTTCACACACTCTTGTCACAAAGGTTTTTTCATCAAGCAAAGTATGTATTTTATGCTTTGGATGGTATATGTTATATAGCTAAGTGTTCATGTGTGATCATAGTCAAGATTTTATGATTATTTGCATCAATCTCATTTATCTCCCACTTAGCCTTGTTTCCCAAGCAACCTAGCCTCATCCATCTTTTCATAACTGTACACTTTTGTTCTGCAACACGCAAAATTTTTCCCTTGCCTATTGGAATAGTGCAATGCATAGAGACCCCAACATCCCTTAGCATCCAAAAATGTGCAGTGGTTTCCTCCAGTGTCCTTCCCTAGCCAGAACCCACTATCTTTAGAAACTATGTAGTGTTGTTCCTCAGTTTCTCAACCATGACTGCTCTCCATAAATGCGTAAAGTATTTAGGCAGCTAACATTTCTCTCCAAAAATGCATAGAGCAGTCAAGCATCCAACACTGCTCTTCAGAAATGGGCAGAGTAGTCTGGTTGTCCTGCATTCAAAAACTATGGATAGGATTCCTACCATAACCCATCTTGTAGTAGTGTCTTGCATGACAAAATTATGTGGTGTTGTCCTGGCTATCCAATCTCCCTTACACTCAAAAATTGCGCAGAGAAGGAAGTCAACCTTGCTCTCGAAAATTGCCGAGATCATCTCAGTAGCAGTCGCTCTCCACTGAAACTGCACAGATTTATCTCTCAGTGATTACAGGAAAATATGACATACTAGATCACTCTTAACGATTTGAGGGGAAGGAACAAGAAACCAAGTTATGACAAAAGATCAAGAGCTCATGAAAACTTCATTAGATGCATGGTCATCTTGAGGGTAAGGTAAGTAAAGAATATCTTTTGAAGTACATCTCTTAGTGTAGCTTGAAGGACTGCTTGTCATGTCATATCATTCTATCTTCAAGAACAATCATATTTGCGAGCACAAAGTCATTTCATGTGTTTCCTCTATGTCTCTTGCTTCCTTTTCGCTTGTTTGACTAACCATCATCTTTGGGCATGTTGATTGCTATGTCATGCTTGTGAGTTTGTTTTGGAAATTTTCAAGGTTTATCTTAGTGTGCATGAGTTGTTTTCACTCTATTGACATTAGTCACACTCACACACAAAGATGTAAATATCGTCATGCAAGTGTCATCACTGTCGTTCGAAGACATATCTCAAGTGTCGCACTTGTCGCTCTTAACTCGTGAGTCAGTCTCACTTAGCATAGGTTTTTCTTGTTATTTTGAGGTGTCTTGTCATCGAGTCGTGCTAAATGTGTGATCACATCATCATGTATGCACAAATTCACTTGCTTTCAGACTTAGGCATTTCTCCTAAAAAGTTGTCGACTTGCCAACCCTCCTTCAATTGTACCCCGGTCTGAGTGACCTTGCATTATTGCCCAGACCTATCCAGAGATTAAGGTTGTCCATCGGGGAGACCGCATAGCATAATTCTATAAATGAGCTAACTAACTAACTCCCAGAACTATGCATAAGTTGTACTAGAACCTGATCCAGTCTGTGTGTCTCACAATATCTCCCATCAAGCCTTCCATTAGTTAACCAAAGAAATGAGTCGATTTGTGACCTAGGGTTGTACTGATCTCCAAAATTGAGCAAAACTTGTCGAGCCTAACTGCCTTGCACTACCTGCAGAAACTGTGCAAAAATGTGGGGCAGGAATCTACTGCTTATCACTGCATTGTCCCGGAAATTATGTAGATTTACTAGGTAGTCTTCCCTGCTGGCCTACTCTACAATCAACCTAGAAATTGCGCAGAGTTGTCTGTCACATGCCCTTCTTCCCTGGTTTGTAATCAGCCTAGAAGCTACGCAAATCTGATGAGAAGTCTTCCCTACTAGCCTGCTTTTCTCTCACTCAAAAAATTACATATATATTTCTGTCACCTGCCCTTTTCTCCTGCTCTACAAGCAACCTAAAAATTTCACAGTTGTGTCCGGGCTATCTCCAAGAATTGCACAATTTTGACTAGAAGCTCTTGTAGCCCAATCCTATCCTCCTCTGGAAAACTATGCATATTTTTTTGCTAGTGCCTCCTACTACCTGCATTGTCTTCCCCAGAGAAATTTTTCAGATCCCAGCTGGATGACATTCCTAGTGCTCCCCTTGAAAATTGTGAGAATGGCGGAGTAGTTCCTCGACTCCCTCCCTATCCTTCCTCTCGAAAACTATGCAATTCTGCCTCCTAGCTGGGTTTTTCCCCACAGCTCTAACTATTGTCATGGATTGCACAAATTTTTCTTCCACTGAAATCTACGCATTTTTTATGATAGTTCTCTAAAGCCTCACATCCTGACCTGTGTTGTGCTTTGTGTAGTTTTAGTGCCTTGTCCCTCTCCGAGTGACATGCACTGAAACAAAAAATGATGCATCATGTTAGACTAGGAGATTTTTGTATTTGATATTGTCTCATCATAAGCGATTGCAGGAACAAGGTACATCAATGAAATAGGGCATGACGACACACGAGATGGAAAATGAGTGCATGCTAGAAGCCTTTCTCATAGTCAAACAAACATACAAAGCACATTAAGCAGTGAGCGAAAGGGACACATACACATGCACCATCAAGTAAACACCAAGACCACCCCGAACACTTTGCCATGCTTAGGTGAAGACATGTTACATCGAGAGCATAAAATCACTTCTTAACAAAGTTGCTCGACATGGAAATCACAGTCAACCAGTACATGTCAGCAGTTTCATGTCGAATTGTGTCATGACTTGTCTTAGAAACATCACTACTATGGGTTATACTTGTTGTAATCAATGTAATGTAAAGTGTAAGTCCAAGAGACCCACATATGAAGATGAAGATTCATGTAAAGTCAGTTATTCCCCCTTGGCTATATATACCCTCTTATTGTATGAGTAAAGGACTTTTCACCTTGGCTCCTCCCACATAGCCTTGAGAGTTTGTAGTCTGTTCTTTGAGGAGCAAGGAGTGGCTTCAATGTCCCACTACTAGGGCTAGTGCAATGTCCTAGTACTAGGGCTAGTGATGTATGGTGTACAGATGTGTCTTGGATTTTTTTCTTAATTCAAAATCGTGTCTCACGCCAACATGTTTTCACGCATGTTTTGTATCTATTTGTAAGAATATTCTTTAAATGTTTGTAATGCATGCTTTCTTAACCTGTACTAATATAGTTGAACTACTTTGGTTATTTTAGTACTCATATTGTTGAAGTTGTGTTGTATTTTTTATCATTGTTGTCCCGTCTCTGTGGACTACTCCGTTGGACATTAGACAAACCATCTTTGTGTCTTCCCAATTCTAACGACTATCACCCCCATGTGTACTACTCCGTTGGATGGTGTACATGTTTTCCCTTGAACATTGGTTTTCATGACTGTCGCATCCATTGTGGACTATTCTGTTGGATGGTGGACAGACCCTTACTATTATTCATGTGTGTTTCCTCCTTGGTAGGGACTATTCCCTCTCATCAAGAGGCTCACTTTACTTCCCCCTTTTTGATAGTAAGAGAACCCGGACATAGAGCTACATTACGAACTCACCAGGAATAATCACCTCACTTTCTTGAAGTTACAACCATAACACCCTCATGTGCTGAACAACAAGAGCTAATAAAATCTCTAAGATAATGGCAACTAGGCCATCATAACGAATGGGACTCTTACACCAAATGGTGTGAGATCTAGTTGGGACTTCATACCAGGAGATCCCCTTTGTTGGCGGGTCCAGTACCATGAATAGGGACATAGGCCACAAGGACACAAGGGTGTCATGGATTTGCAAGGCCTAATTTCTTACAAAATTAACCAAGGTCTATTAGAATTACTCTTTCTAGGTTTGACTAGTAAATAGCTTGGATTATTGGCACAAATTGATAAACATATTGTTGATTTGTAAATTTTCCTAAATAATTATATCCCCTAAAGAAGAGTTGGTGGGTTTTATCTAAAGGTTTGGTTCAAAGGGTAAAAATATTGTATCTATTATACATGGTTGTATTTCTATTTTTCGTACACTTATTGTTTCTACTACATTTACTATTGACATTTTCTATGTATAATTTCTCAATGATATAAGTGTCCTTAGATAAATTGATTGAATATCATTAGGTAGTAATTAACATATTATAAAATTATTTTTTACTACTCACCTTGTAGAAAATTCAACACATCCTTTGATATATTTTCTTTTGTCAACTTCAACTCATTATCCAAGAGTTTGACATAGGAACCATTAATACCTTGGAACTTGTAGACCTTAGTGGCAAGATTCCTCAGAATCAATAATGAGCTTACCACATTAGCTCCTCATCAGTTGAATCCATAATTTTTTGACATCATCATATTTATTCACACTCCATGGGTTCCTCATTTTCATCATTGGTGGGTCTATTCGCATCTATTAATGTTATACCTCAATGACCAACAATCAAATGGTTTCTACCATACTTGACACGAGTTCATTCATTTGCATGTTGTATATTTGTAACATCGGGGTTTAGTAGAATACTTCAAGATAGGGACATAGGACTCTTGTATGGTACCCTTCCCATTTTTTTTTTTGTATTTATGTATGAGTTTATGTACTTTTAGGGCTACCTTAGGGTACTCCTCCTCTATGTATCCATGGTCCTACTAATGTTTATTGTGACATAGATCCACATTATATTTTCTAGTGGCTATGACCTTTTAGTTTGTCATATGGATCCACTGTGTATGTCTTGTGGCCATGTAATAGCAATTCATGTCATGTATATGCAATGTATGGTTCACAAACGTGTTTAGTTTCTATTTATGTTGAGCATGGATATGCCTGCCTTAATGATGATCATCATATGATCAAGACTTCAGTACCAGTATGACTTTGATCCTATCCTTTGGTATTGGATCCTTCCTATCATTTTCCCACATTTATTTGTAATACATTTCAGCCATTTGTTTCACTTCTAACCTCATGCATTAGGGGGCATCTATTATATCCCATTATTGATAGAAACCTTAATCATATCTTCCAACTTGCCAACCAAAATGTAGAATTATTCCTACTTGAATGTACATTTTTAGTAGCCCATAACTCCTACAAACTTGTCATCTTGAGAACC
Organism: Pinus taeda; assembly: GCA_000404065.3. Classification (NCBI taxonomy): domain Eukaryota; kingdom Viridiplantae; phylum Streptophyta; class Pinopsida; order Pinales; family Pinaceae; genus Pinus; species Pinus taeda. Next base: position 12,169 of record APFE031228934.1, on the reverse strand, counting down.
ATCGCTCCCCTATAGTGGGATAGTTTGACACCTAAGTACCCTATCTACCTTTGGCATGGGAGTCATGGAGGTGATTTTTCTAGATAATATCGAGGAGATGAGCTTGGCCACATGGTATTCACTCAGTGAACCTCTGACATAGCACGTGCATTTGTGGAATAGTAAATAATACCCTTAATTTGACTCGATATTGGAAAATACCTCTAAAAATCACATTATTTGACCCCCTCCCAATACAAACCTAATACACCTTCCCAATTTAAGAAACCCCTACTTTCTCTAAATATTGTAAGTATCAATTTCTTCATTAACATTTCTTTATACCCCTTTATATATTTTCATTAACTTTGATCTCCATTTTTTATACCTGCCAATATAAAACCCCTTTACCCCCTATTATATGCTCAATATATTATGTGATTTTTTCCTCAAAATATATCTCGCAATATGAATGCACGTGGTATGGTATTTCTCCTCCAGTGAATCCCTCATGAGCTTGGCCTGCTTATTCATGAGTTGGATGAGGGTAAATTATTTTGGAAGTTTCCTAACTTCTTATGGTTCTAGCTTTCTAGACATATCCTACTAAGTTTAGAAAAAATCCTATATAGAGAGTGTTGGAAATTTGGCATTGCCTCGATGGCTAATGGTAGGTAATGGGTGTGTTAGCAATGATGAAAACATTCATGCTAAGAGATGTGATGGACAGTTGGCATGGTCTGAATGGATACTGGTAGCAATTGTGTTGGAAATTGATGTAAACTAGATGAGCATTGAGGCTAGTAGTAGGATAAGTTGCTAGAATTGATGTGCTTGATATGTCAATCTCAAGGGGAGTCCCATGGTTGTTGCAGTCTCTTATAGGGAATCATGATAGTAGCAGGCTTATTGGAGAAGCCATAAAATGATGACTATGGTGGCCAAGAGGCTCAATCTTTGGAGGAATTTCTCAATCAGGAATCTTGCTCAAATTCTCATGGAAATTTCATTGTAAGATCTTTCCAACTATATGTTAAAGTCCACAAATGGCCTCCTAGTTCAAAAGTTATTAATTGTGAAAGTAATGACCTTGAAGTCATTTGGAGCAGTCCCTGGAACCCCGAAAGCTTATTTTAAAAAGGCTACAGGATTATAGTGATTTAGTGAATATGGAAGCCCAAATCCTCAGAAGGTTGGAAAATCGGAAGCTTGAAAGCTTATTTAAAAAAGCTACGGGATTACAGTGAGCTGGGGAAGTGGGAAGCTTGAAACCCAAGAAGTTAGAATCCTAGAATGTGAGAACCCAAAGGTTTATTTAAAAGGTGTTAAGGGATTGTAGTAAGTCAAGGTCATGTGAACAAATCCGAGAAGGTAGAAATCTCACAGGTGTGGAAGACTGGAGGGTCAGAATCTCGGAAGGTTGAAACCTTGTAACTTCTTATTAAAATAATTACTTAAGAGTGTTGAGATTGAGGGCTTCATGATTTAGAGTTGGAAGTAGGTCACATGAACATTCAACTATTTACAAAGGAGATCACATGCAAAACCAAGGATTGAGGTACCCTTTCTCTCTCCTCTGACAAGATAGGTGGAAACATATTATTGGTTAGAGATGACATCAACATTACATAACCTTGGACATGTGGCAAGAAGTTATGGTGTTTTCATGTACCCAAAAGGCCCATATATGGGCGAGACATGGACCTCTCACATGTAGACACGTGGCATGGATGACATCATCATGTCATCACCCTGGTAGAGGGCATTCCCCGAAGGTCAAATACCATGTAACTATTCGTTAATTGAATTTCTTAAAGGTTGCAAGCATCACGGATCATTAACTGATAGGACAACAATTGAATTTTTTTTACCAACATTTGACATTTCCTCAAGAGTAGAAATACACACACAAAACTTTTTTTTGGTGGTTTCCTATGCTATTGGTAATGAAGGACCTTCGGGCATTAATAAAGTAATAACACCACGTGAAAACATTTAAAGGAGCCTAGGAAAAATTCAAAGGAAACGTACCAAGGGAAGGTGCTAAAGCGAGGTGGGTGATGGCCAAAACCCCACGAGCCTATAAGATATTAAGGAATTACAATTAAAAGAAGTTACACGGATGCAAGCATAAGGGATCCAAATCAGGCAACATATGAATATGAAATGGAGTCGTGTGAATGTGTTTTGTGATGGTTTTACACTGTAGTTGCATGTTATTGCAACCATGAGCCTATGAGGCACATGCAAGGTGTGATGAGTCAAAAAATATGTCACAAGATCCCTCTTTAATTGGATTTTATGCCAAATTGGTTATTCTCGAACATTTGGATTGAGCAAGTGTTGGGCATATGATCAAAATCAAGGCTGAGTCAAATAATTTGGATATCATTTCTCCATATTTGGCATCTATTCCATAACTATCCATAGCCATAACTAGATAAGAAGAAGCTGGGGATATCCATGTAAATGCACATAGAAAGGTTAGGGTCACTCGAGTAATGGCAACTATAAGAGAGTGATACATAGAGGACTATGATTTGCAGAGGCAACAGTTGAATCGAGAACAAATATGCTAGAGCTTCCTTGCCCACTGAGGAGAATTCAGGTGGAAAGATTCCCCATTGGAGAAGCTCTAATTGTGTGTTTTAGAAGTCCATTCCGAGTGATTAATGTGGTTACGGTGGCCTCGCAGATTGATATAACATTACTATGGAATTCCATGCAAAAGTATTCTTTTGGGAAGTATAAATGAAGAAGAAAGCCTCAGGGATATGAGATTTGATCACACAAAGAACAGAGCCATGCTACAGTACATTTTAAGCACTGTGATACAATTAATAAACATGGGTAGCCTTGCTAAAGCATGTAGGTTGACTGAGAATTTATTCTCAGTATGAAAGTCAATCACGTGGCCATTCTCTACATTAATTATAATGCAACTACAATTGTTGAATGTAGAAAATGCTTAGGAGCCCATGCTTAATGTTTAATGTTGTTGCAGTGACTATGTAATCATATGCAACATCAGGATGAAGAGGCATGCTGAGAGTATGCTTATAGGATGAATGAAGGAAAACAGAGACAACATTGTTCCCTGTACAACACATAAAAAAAACACAAGATTTCCATTGATAAAGGGGGGGACAATAATTGTCACCAAAGAGGTATGTGGAAAGCTATGTGTGGGTGCTTCTAAGAAGAGGCTAATAGAGAATAGGTCGAGAGTTCCTATGAAGAGGAAAGAAACTCAAAGTGCCTATGTAGAGGAAAGAGGTCAAGAGTGCCTAAGAAAAATAAGAAGGGTGAGAGAAAAGATACTTGTGTGTGAGTATGCTATTGCACAGTGAGGTGAGTGCACAGAGTATTGTGCATTATTGGATGTTCTTAAGAAGCATAGTGGGTTGTTGTGGAGTGAGCATATGACATAGTACAACATGGGATGAGTAGAGGAAAGGCTCCAGAGGAGAACAAAGTTGATATGAGGCAGAGAGAAACTTCCATCTATAGAGGATGTTAGTTCCTTATTGAGTGTGGGTTGGAGCTTGCTTATAGGAAGTTGGTACTTTCATCTCTAGTGTGTGTCTGAAGATAACTTGGGGGTTGGTGCCTCTTGTGTGTTCAAAAGAATGGAGTTGGTGCTTCCTACTAGTGGGTGCTAGCAAATAATAAAAGGGAATTGGTGCTTCGCGCTAGTGGGTGCTCGCAATCCACCAAAGGGAGTTGATGCTTCCTGTAAGTGGTGGCTCACAAACATTGATGTAATAGAGTAGCTCCTATTATTACATCATAATAACAAATAAGCTTTGGTGTTTTTTCTCTCGGAAGGGTTTCCAGGTTAAAATATTTGTGTCCAATGTGGACGCTCCTCTTGGTGCATGTGTTCATGTGTTGATTTATTTTGTTGCACTTGTTGATTGCTCTAATCTATATTCCAAACTATAATGTATTTCTGCTATTTTTATTAATGAAAGTATTTGTGATTTCTCTCTCACATATTTCATGTCATTTTATCTTTATGTGGTTTTCATTATTGCTTGTACACAATAACCTACTCTCAACAAAGGGAAAAAAAATATCTACTTTAGTTGTGCTTGTGTGTAGGCAATTAGATCAAGGAGCTAGGAGTGGGATCTTCAAGCTGAAGCAACATCTCCAAAGTTTTTGGTAGGATTTTCAATATTCACTCATCTACAAGAGTTTAAGATATGCAACTTCTATCTCAATTGCTGAGATGAATAGTAGTACTATCACACATTGTCTGATGGATCTAAGGGAAATATCATTAGATGAATAACTCCTTACCTTCTAAAGATATTTATTGGTAACATTGATCTTTCTATAGGTTCACCGAAATGTCTATGGACACTAAAAATTTGAAATTACATGAAAACTTTTTTCTTTCATGAAACACATCTTCAAGCATCCGCTAAAAAGTTTGTAAAGCGTGTACACTTTTGTCATGTATTTTCAAAATTTTTGTTGTGGGTATACTAAAAAATATGTAGAGTGGATATTGCTTGGATGTAGAATTTCTGCACACAAGGAAATTAAAATAAAAGTTGTAGCCAATTTAGGACCTATCACCACATTATTTTTTGAAAATGGTTTAAGGAAAGGGAAATATGAAATATCTTGTGTGGGATCTAGCTTGAAGAATGAATCCATAACTTCATATTTTCAAAATGGATCTTCATTCAATCAATACAAAGAGGAAAAAGACTAATTGTCAAGTAGTTACAAAGATGAAGAGAATATTACAAAGGGAGAAAATTAGGCTCATAAGAGGGCTTGCTTCTTGGGATCTTTTCTAAAGAGTGGTTTCCATTTCCAAAGGATTTTGTGAATACTTGAGAGCCACCATTCTCTAAGTATGTTGAGGTATCCAGATCATGTAAATAATTTTTTTGCTTAATAAGCTTTCTTAATAATTATTTGTTGGAATCAAGAAAACTTGGAGAAGGAAACTTGTCTAATTATGGGATTCTTAGCAATTCAGAAGGAGTCACCATAATCCAACAATTGGAGCTTCATGTTGATCAATAGTCATTAATCAAATAAGAGATCAAATATTTATCCCTTGAATGAGCTAGATGAGTTTAAAAATCATTCAACATGTAATTCTTCATTACAAGGCTAATCAAGATGGTTTCTCCTTTACCATTTTATCATTTATTATCTTTTCTTTTCCATTCACCTTCATTAACAAATATCCATTTTCCATTATTTTTATGAACTTTCCACTTTTTATTTTCATCTCCTTTACCATTTTACCATTTCTAGAATTGTTCATTTTCATTTCCAATTAGTTCTTTTTTCTACATTTATTTTCCATATTCTTAAAAAAACTTTATTTATTCTCCATATTTCTAGAATCATCTACATTTGGAAAGAGGAGTACCACATCTATAAAAATGAAGATGGAAGCTTGATAATTCCCTACCGGGTTGAATATTACCTAGGAGGAATATTCACCCATTTCTAACCATACATTTTCACAACACTCACATTTCATGGAACCTTTATTAGTAATAATTATTTAGTTGTTAACAACATCAATATAGTAGTGTGTTTTTTGGGGTACCTATCAATGAATACATTTATGGTGTTGTAATTATCAATTATGATAATGATTTTGTGATGTTTGATGTATCCAATTAATTTAATTATTTAGAGAGTTGAAATAGTAGTCAAGGTATTTAAGGTCATCTACATTTCCTTCCATGGATAAAGCTATAAAACCCTAAAGGAGAAATTAGTTTAGCTTTTTCTCCTTACATTTATTTCTAAGAAGATTCCCAACTTAATTATAATAGAAACTATTAAGTAGCTCTTTATAATTTCAATGCAACCTAACTTGTGAATATTTAGGGGTGTAGAGGAAGGAGAGTGATTATGGGTGTAAAGGAAGGAGAGTGATTAGGGTGATAGACAAATCAGTGAGGTGAGGCCCCATGGGTTTGGATAATTTAGATGCATTGCATAGATATCAATAACCATTGTATTGATTGAACATTGATAATAATTAGGATAACTAATCTAAGATAAAGTAAAATTTAGTGAGCTCCCCAATGACAAAAGCATAGCTTAGAGAAGAGGGAGTGACAGATTTTATATTACAACTCTTGCATTTAACTCATTGCTTCCAATGGCCCATGAAGATGGAAATTCCCAAAATGATTACTAGAAAGTGAGATACCAAAATTATTATTACTTTTAAATGACATTATAACAGTTACTTCAATGAAGAAAATACTACCATGATAATCAACACAATCAGCATATTATCAACACTAAAAACACATTATTCATTACTCAGGTGGACAAGTGTCCACGTAAAATATAAAAACCACAAATAAATATTGTGGGATAAAAACACAATATCCATCCATCAACGAAATTTTTAACTATACAATGGAAAATCGAATTCAGCAGAGTCTCGCTGAATTTCTATATCTACTACACTGCAAACTCTGTATACTACAAACAAAAGTCTAAGTAAATGAGTCGCCTACGGAAAGTCCTACATTTAAACAAAGTCATACAATTGACTGAGTGTCTTCCTTTATTCTTTTTCCCAAGTCCTACATTTAAACAAAGTCATACAATTGACTCAGTGTCTTCCTTTATTCTTTTTCCCCTTTCTCTTGGATCTCTTGTTTTTCTTCCCCTGGTTGGCACCATTGTTGTTAGCTGTGTTGTTACTGCCCACATTAACCACAGTACTCTGACTCTTGTGATGCTCCTCACACTGAGAATCTTGCGTAGGGATGTTAGTCTCCTCTTCTTGCTTCTTCTTGTTGTCACTTGGGCTGTGACTGGTCTCAATAATCATAGCACTCCTAGTATCCTGATTCTCTCCACACTCATACTCTCAAGCATTGCTTCGATCATTGGCTTTTGCCTCTTGCTTGTTGATGTCAGTCTCTAATTCTTCATTTTTGTTGTTATTTGGGCTGTGACTGGTTACCCTAATCACAGTGCTCTCAATCTCTTGATTCTCTACACAGTCAGATTCTTTTCTGCTATTGTGATCAGTATCATCTTCTTTTGTGTTGTTCTGATCAGTATCATCATCTGCTATTGTGTTGTTGTGAACAGTATCATCTTCTTCTAGCATTTTGCTGTCAGTCTCCTCTTCTTGCTTCTTGTTACTTGGGCTGTGACTGGTCACACATATCACAGTGCTCTCTGTCTGTTGATTCTCCCTACTGCCAGTTTCTAGGGCACTGTTGTCATCATTCTCTTCTTGCATCTCATTCTTGTTACTTGAGCTGTGACAGTTCCAACTAATCACATTGCTCTCAATCACGTTGGGGTTATCGGTATCTTTTTCTTCTCGTTTATAGCCATCAGTCTCTACTTCGTGCTTCTTCCTGTTGTTACATGAGCTGTGACTGGTAAACACATTGCTCTCAGCCTGCTGAAACCCTACAAACTCAGCTACTCGCAGGGTGTTGTGATCAGTATCTTCTTCTTCTCGCTTATTGGTGTCAATTTCTCCTTCTTGCTTGTTGCTGTTCTCACTTGATCTGTCATTGGTCACAATAATCACAGTGCTCTCCGTCTCCTGAATCTCTCCATACTCAGATTCTTGCAAATTGTTGTGATCAATCTCTTTTTCTTCCCCTTGCTTATTGCAGTCATTCTTTTCTTCTTCCTTCTTACTTGTGTTCTCTGTCTCCTCATTCTCTCCACAATTAGATTCCTGGGGGTGGTTGTGATCACTCTTTCTTTCTTCTACCTCAATTCTGTCAGTCCCTTCTTGCTTCTTCTTATCACTTGAGATATGACTGATCACAGTAATCACAGTGCTGATATTTTGCTTATTCTCACTCAACTTAGCTTCAAGCCTGTTGTTGTGCTCATGATCAGTCTCTTCTTCAAGCTTATTGTTGTCAGTCTCCTTTTCTTGGGTTTCATTCTTGTTGCTTAAGCTGTGACTGGTCAAGCTAATCACATTGTTCTCAGTCTCCTGACTTTCTCCACCTTCAGGTTCTCTTGGGTTCTTGTGATCCGTTTCTTCGTCTTCTTGCTTATTGTTGTCACCCTTTTCTTCTTGAACGCTGTTTTCGTTACTGCAGGCGCTGCAGCTAGTCGTCTTGGCTCCCTCTTCTTCATTTTGCTGTTGCTGTTTCTCATGTACACCCTGGTATTGTTCCTCAACATTTTTTGGTGGTGATGGTGGCCTTCTTATCACTACATCCACTCGTCTTTGTCTTGGCAATGCAATTTCGTCCAGCAATGAGGTTGTCGAAACGTAATTCTTAAATATATCTAGAATTTCTTCGCCCTTCTCCTTTTCGACCTGCAAATCATTATTTCATATTCAGTAACTTTTCTTGATACCCTAGGGTTTAGGGTTTATAGTGACAGTGACAGTTGTCAGATTTGAATTTGGGATTTGCCCAAGTAATTCCCCTAAATCCTAAGAAAAATTATATATGGTTTCAAAACTGGAATGAAATGTACGAGACATTATACAATATAAATAAATGACAAGCTGCGAACTTACCCGCTGAGCATCTCGACTATAAATAATTGATCGGCCTTCATTGCTTTCTAGGGTAATATGGAAGAATTGTCTGAATGGAACATCTTTTATTATGTGCCATTTCACAGGAAATTTGTCTCTCCACTCCCATAATTCTGATGTCGCTCCGAAATCTACAGGCCCAACCATTTCGGCCACCCCACAAAAATTACCGCTTCTGTTCACCTGCGCTCACCGAGATGAGATGTTATTCTTTAAATAAGGGTATTTTTTTCCACAATGAACTCTTTGCAAGTAATCGAAATGACATAAAATTCATAGAAACGCTCACCGAAAATAGTAAGAATATGGGGCAATTGGAACTAGAAGCACTGGATATAGTAACTCCTTGGACCTTTTTCTCGAGAGAGGCAGCCTCACTGTATGCGGCATTTAAATTTTGGTTTCCATTGTAAGTGCTTGTCCACACTCCATGTCTAATACTGCTAACAACGTGCTCCTTACTGTAAGATTTGATAACAAAAAACTTTGCATTGGCATATCGAGTGACAAATTCCGGAAGGTTGTAGTCATCCCAGAAAACTAAACCCCCACTCCCACCACTTTCTCTTTGGGACCTTTTCCCTTGCATTAATTCAAGTATCCCTGGTTGCGGTTGTTGCAATTGTAGCTGTTGACGTTGCAGCTGTGGTCCTGCTGGTTGAGATTGATAAGCACCAGGGTGGCCATGATGATTATTAGTATGGCCCTGATTCTCGCCATCTTGATTTAAATTCACAACCACATTTATGGATGGAGCTTGTGGTGGTGGCAGAGCGTATGACAAGGGTGGTTCATGAGAGTATCCTGCATAGAATTGTTCTGGATAACCATACTGATATCCATATCCATATCCATATGGGAATCCTTGTTGTGTCACTATAGGTGGTTGTGTCACCATGTGTTGTGTCACCATCGGTGGTTGTGTCACCATCGCCATATTGGTGTTTGGGTACCCATTATTAGAACCACATCCATATGGGACTCCTTGCACCTGCGGTCGTTGTGCCACCGTCGCCATATTGGTGTTTGTGCTAGTACTATGATTTGAACCCGTTCCAACATTACTGTTAATACCATCACTTCTCCCTGGTTGATTTGCCATTTCAGATATGCTTTTCAATAGCAACAAACCTCTGTATTTTCTCTAACCTTTTCCTTAATGCCAAAACTATTTTCTTCCACCTAGGGGTTTCGCGCTTGAGCAGTTACAATGATGATCACTCCAGCAGACGAAAACCCTTATTTCAAAAATGCGACCCAATATCAGAAAGAGACAATATTGCTCTAAAAATAAATCCCCAGAAATTACCAGACCTGCAATGCTCTGGCTTTAACCCAAAATTTCTGTATTGATAAGTATGTCGTTCACTGCAATGAGACCACCCAAGCCCGAATGTGAATAGCTCTGAGCTTCAGAAGCTGATATCTAACTTTCCCGCGTCAACTTCTTAAAAGTCATCTATTCAAATTCTTTATTTATAACCATGTTAGTCTAAATTGAAAATCATTTAAAGAATATATTTGTGTCGGCCTTGCAATATTAAAATTAAATGTCAAAACTTTGAGTAAAATTGGGTAGCAATGTTTTCTTTTCCCAGTTAGGCGGTCTTAGGCGGTCCTATGTTACCTTTTAAATTAAAAATTAATAATAACACACTCCCGTTGTCATTTATGAACTTATTCACAAGTGCAGCAAAAGACACATTATGCTAAATTTTACTAAGTCTAGACATTCCAGACAAGAAATCTTCATAGTGAAATGTCACTTGGACTTCAATGATTGCAGGCTGCTTATGAAGTAGGTTATACAACTTTCAATATTGGAGGGGAGTTTTAGTATTTTTTAGAATAAAATTATATAATACGTTTAATTATTTGTTTTATTTTCAATTTTAAGTGACATATAGAAATTATAATTTAAATGTAATTATTTAAATATTAATATGAAATTTTGATTTTCACAAGTGAGAAAGTAAAACACTATGCATTTGGAAATAATGGAATGAATGCCATATGGGTTGGCATATACATCGCTGGATCAGAATGTCTTTATTTTCCATATAGGATATCTTAACATATACAATATGTATTGTATAATTGTGGGGTGTATATTGCTTATCATGTAGAATAATTACTAGTAAAGGTTAAAGCCTTCAAAATCTCATTGAAATGTGTTCATATATATGTGTGTATGTTTGCATTACACTAAAACTTGCAAGCATTAGTAAACCGTTCAAAATGCATAATCTTACCTTTAGTGGCTAGTTAGTCTCGCCTATTAAGGTGACATTTAGTCCACATGATCAATTCCCATATGTGTAGCGATTAATCCAACACCCCCCTCTTATTAGTCCATGTGGTTGATCCCCATAGGTGCAACCAATAGTCCAACACTTACCCCCCAAGATGTAGCCTGAGGGAATCAAACCTAGGCCAAGGCTCTGATACCACATTGAGGTTTCCATTACACAAAAACTTGCATGCATTAGTAAACTTCTAAACTTGAAACAATACTTTGAGTAGGAGGCTAGTCCCATGTTCCCAAGGTGGTGGTTAGTCTAAGCAATTGATTCCTAGAGGTGCAATGGTTAGTCCATCATAAACCACACTCAATGGTAGCATACCCGTCCAAAACACAATCAATGGTAGCATACCCATCTAGATCTCAAGTGTTAAATTCAATATGTTAATATTACGAGTTATTCAAGATCTAACTTGAGTAATGTTGACCAAAGATAAACACAAAGGATTATTTTTTAATGTGCACCATATGAGCATTGTGGATATATATCAACTCACTCTCTAAGAAAATGATTTATTATCTTATTTGTAGTTTGTAAGACTAGATAATTTAGGGATAACTAGCAACAACCACATAAAGTTAAAGTGGTTGAACTACTTGCACCAATTGACATATATCAACCATTTTACATTAATGTTCTTGTTACTAGTTGATGGTCAATGTACATGGGGATGGAAAGTATGGTTGAACATGTTTAACCACGATTGAATCCAATTGACCACGACATGCTATTGGTTGACCACTTTCAACATTAGCTAAGCATGATTTATTATAGTTGACTATGTTAATGCTTTTGAATAGGTACATAATTGGTAAGTGTGGTCGTCTATATTTGACCATGGTTGAATTCAATGGACCATGGGTGACTATGGGCAACTCTAGTTGACTTTTATTGAACATGGTCGGCTTAAGGTTGACCCAATTTTATTGTGGTCAAGATATGACTCACTATGGATTAATATGGTTGCCAATGTTTAATTGTGTTTAACCATGCTTAATGATGGTTGAATATAGTCACCCATGAAAGACTTTAATTCACTATTGCTGATAATATTTGAAAGCGGTGATCATCGTTCCCATGTTTAACATGTTGGACTATAGTTGACCATGGTTGACTGGACATTCCTAAGGTTGCTTATGCTTGACCATGGTTAGCTATGGTTGACTATGCTTGACAACATTTAATAGTGGTGATCATCTTGCCCATGTTAATCGTGATTAACTATGGGTGAACATGGTTGACTATGGCCGCCAAAAATTTCCTATGGTTGATCATGGTTGAGTATGGTTAATAAAGCTATACATGGTCAATCAAGGAAGACCATGTTCATCATGGTTGGCTCGCTATATAT
>APFE031228932.1:40633-54315 GCA_000404065.3 Pinus taeda | reverse complement strand
TCAAGGAGAAAAACCATCCCCATGTGGAGCCACTGTTGGATACCTATACCAATAGGTTTCATATTTCATGATTGGCAAATTCAAGTGCCAAATATGCTCCACTTTGCTGCTACAAAGGTTCCATATTTGCAAGAAAAGATAAGGTGCATAGATGCCTTCATACTCATTAAAGTTCTGATGGATGACCCAACAGTCCAATCTGGATCATGCCATGTTTTCAATTTATGTTGTAGAATAGAGAAAGAAATCTGTCCAAACTGTTTAAACTTGGCAAATCAGTAGTTAGGTAGAGAAACTAAGGTTCCCAACTGTTTAATCTGGGGCCTTGGAAGAAATAAGGGTAGTGCTAGATAGGAAATGAAAGCAAAAAGCCAATGAAAAAGAAAAGGCATACAAGGGGTTTGCAAGTCCAAGTGCACCCTACAAGAAGAAATAAAAAATGCTAGGAAAAATAGTTGGGTAGGTTGATGGGGTTGCAGAAATGATGTCCCTTCCAAGATCAAATTTGCTATCCATGCACAGGAAAAGCAACACAGTGGAGCATAACTAACTTCCCTTCTCTATTTGTATATCACTCATTACTAACACCCCTTCGCAAAGCTGTGTACATAAGAGAGACTCAAGGCTTTATGGTGGTTCTTGCGGCCTTTAAAAGCCACATTTCTTGTGCAAAAATATTTTCATTTTGATCTACTCTTTACACTAAGTTGTTTTCAAGAAAACTTAGTTGTATTGGTCTTCATTCATATTTTCCCCCCCTTATTAACCTCTAACTCTATTATCTAGCTCCCTATACTTCATTTCCCCTATTATTATAACACCATGGTGTATAAACCCCAAACAATGTATAAATATCCCTTCCTTGGCATTATAGCCATAATTTCCATCCCCAGGGCATTGAATTAACATCTGGTTAAGGTCAAGAACCCAAGTCTAACCCCTTGTCTCCATCTGAGCCTATCTACCTAGTCAACTCTCCATTTTTGCCTAAAAACCCCTTAGAGAAACCCTTTTTGAGCACCCTTATACCACTAAAAGGCAAAAAAGTTGATAAAACCTACCTTCCCTGCCTTACCCTAAGGTCGGGAGCCAATATGCGCCTTTTTCCATATAAATCCATCAAACCCGCTTATCCTAAGTTTTGCCTCCATATGCCTTGTATGAAAAAATTGCATGGAAAACCTTTGTTTTGCCTATTCCTAACGTCGCCGGGAAAATATGATTTTATTAAAGAAAATCATCAAAAACTATTGAAAATCATTCATAAACTAGAGGGTCCCGCCGGGCGTACTTGCCGATAAATATTATATTATAGTCCGCCCGCTGACTATTATCCTCCGTGCAGCTTGTTGACCCGATAACCATCCGATCGCGGCCTTGCCAGATCTACGGCCAACAGGAATTTCGAAGGGGCCCGACGTACGACCTTTAAAATATGTTGACCTTATCCGCCGTGCAGATTCCTTGCCCGACAGCCGTCCGATCGCGCGCCTGCAGATCAACGGTTCTCATGGATTTCGGAAGGCCCCCGATGTCCGACAGATACCTTCCGATATCTGTCAGATGATGACGTCATGCGGGGACACTCGTAGCTCCCAAACTTCGTCGGAGGCCCCTCTGACAGATTCCTTGTCGTGCAGGAGGGGGCTCGATATGGCGACACCTGTCCACCCACGTCCCCACCCCGCTGTCACCTACGTCAGCGCCACGACCGTGCACCTTGTCCTCCATTCGTCCACCTGGCCGCCACCTCATCGCTCCCGCAGACCGGTCTCAGGCCGCCACGTCACCTGATGACGTCCTGCTGACGTCATCTGACCTGGACCCACATGCTGACGTCACTCAAAAAGCGCACCAATAAGCCAAAAAAGGCCATATTTTCACGATTTTTCACGTTTTTTATCATTTTTGGTAAAAAGCACCTATGCTCTGTCTGCATGCATATTACGACGAACAGTTTACCAACCAATTCCGGACCATCCACAGAAGCTCAAAGCGCGAACCCAACTGCTGTTTCGTCCTGAACAACTTATCAAACAGGTATTTGCTCGTCTACCCCCTTGCAACCTGGTTTATTCACAGTAAATTGTAAAAATTACCTCAACACGACACAAGCTTAAGAATTCACCGCAAAACCAAACTTATCCAGCTCCCCCTCAAAGGATTAAAGGTCGAAATCTACTGGCAGAGCCATTTTGTGCTAAAAATCTAGTGGAAACCCTTCTCTGTTCGTGCAATCGTGAACTCATAACCTGCTCCTAAATTATCAAAGGAGGTCTGCTAAATTCTGTAAGAAGCCTTCTCAGAGAGCCCAACAGTATTCTATTCTGCTATAAATCAATCCTGCTACCCTGCATTCCTCTGAATTCAACTTTCTCAGATAAACACATTCATTAGTTCTCAAAATCATTCAAACAGACATGGACACCCCTTCGGCATCAGTAGCCCTCAATGTTACTCCCCTGAATGCTCCCCAGAGAGAGCTGGAGTGGCAAGACTTGGCAGACTTAGATTATCAAATCTCAGAGGATTGCCCATCTAAGTGCAAATTCCATATTCATCTGCTAAATGAGCTCAGAGCCAGACATAGAGATGGAACAGATATTTTAGGCAGTTGGGAGTCCTCCCTCCCAATATTCAAGTTTCCTCAGGTCAACCAGTTCCCTGACCTAATTCACTTATGCGCTGTGTGCTATGATCCTATGCGGAGGGCTGTGCTCAATCCTGAAGGTGCAGTAGTGTTTTACATTACCCCTGAGGCCATCAGGGAGATGCTCCAGTTCAAAACCCAAAAGAAGTTGGTTCCCTTGTCCCTGCTGGACTTAATCAACCAAGGAGCCAAGATACTGACAGAAGCACAGATCCTAAAATTAAATCAATTGTTTATCAAAAACTCTGACACAGTGCTGCACCCCCCCATTTTTGATGGCTACCTGAATTAGCTGGGTCTGGACTTGGCATACATGATAAGCTCAGTGTTGGGATACAAATCAATGGAGTTTATTGAGGAAACTGTTTTAGTGATGATGACAATGTTTTCCCCCGGCAAGGCACCCACTTGTTATGATTATGCCACATATATCTCAGACAAGATTCATGAGCAATTTCTGCACTTGTCTAGAGAGAAGGTGTTCAAATACACCTCATACATTTATCATCTCATTCTGTACCACCAACATGAGAAGTTCTCCTTTGAGATCAAGAGAACTGATGCAGCAGGCAACCCTAGATCAGTGGTATACTGGACCTCAGTCTTCCACATCCTTGCATACTCTCCATATACATATTCTGAGTTCATTGACTTATTCATCCATCCAGCAATGTCTCTCTTCCTAACCTCACCACCCCCAAGACTCTCTGATGAGATGTAGAGGATTCTGCAACTATCCAGTGCCTACAGCATAGGGGATTGGTATTTTTACCAGCACTACACTGTGATCAGAATATATGGGTGTGAGCTGCGCCCATACAAATTGCCCAAGTATGTGCCTATGAGACTCTTTGCCTTAGAATATTTCAGGCAATTTGGCAATGCTAATCAGGTGCACTTTGCAGGAAGAGGCAAAAAGGCACAGCTCAAAGTTAGAAACCAACTTGGCCACTTTGTCCTAAACAAAAGAGAAGGATGGAAAGAGGCAGACAGGATGTTAGAAGGCCTTGTCCTAAAACAAAGCTTCCTGTGGAAGCCCTATGACCCTAACAACTTCATATCCATGAAAAGGCAAAAATGCAAACTCTCTGGCTATGAGCATGTAAGCTTGCTCCACATCCAAAGACATGCTAACCAACCAAAGTGGAGAAGAAACACACTGGAGGAGCCAGTCACCCAAGAAGAACTAAATGAAAGAGCTAGAAGGCATTTGTTAAAAATGGCTGACTTAGAATGTCCTTCTCAGGTGCTTTCTCTGCCAAAGCCTCAAACAGGAGCAGCTGCTTCATCCTCTGCAACACAACAAGAGGCAGTACAAACTACAGATCAAGGGCAGAGCAAGGGCAAGGATAAAGTTATGGAGGAACCACAGGGCCAACAGGGCCGACAACAGCAGCCCCAGCAGGAACAGCAACAAGAAGGCCAACAGGGTCAAGAAAAGCAGAAAGGAGAGGCCCAGATGGCTCCCCAGCAACAAACAGCGCCAGTGGCACCTCCAAGACAAGACTCTAGGGTTGATTCCTCTGTCCTCCAAACCCCTCAAAGGGAGGACATTAGCAGGAAAAGAGAAAGGGAGACTCCCCTCACTGAAACATCAGACAAGAGGCAAAGGCTAAATCCCTTCTCAGAGGAGGAGATGCCAAGTATGGAGGCTTCTGCCAGCTCCATGCAACAGGGGCAGGATAAGACAGCATTGGGAGAGTTGAGCTCCTCAGGGCAGCAGCAGGGAACAGGTGCAAGCATAAAGCAACAATTCAGGGATGCCAAAAGAAGAAGTGAGCCAATAAAAATTCAGCTCTACAATCACCTGCTAAACATGGCTCCTCCAAATCAGCAAAGGCTCATGTCTGCATTTGACGTGCAGGAGGGCAAAATGACAATGAGCCACTTCACTCCAACAGTGCAGCAACCACAAACGGCTGCAGACTACATCAGGACTAATCTGGAGGTCCTGTCTAAAGACATCCACCCAATGGATCAGATTGAGCTTCACAAGCAAACGGGTGAGATGGTCTATGCCACCTTGGCAGATAAGACCTTGGTTAACTACAGGCTACAAAATAGCCTAAACAACACTGCAGCACAGCTTGAATTGGAAAAAGCATCCTCCCAAGCTAAAGATAACAGGATCAAGGCCTTAGAAGAAATAATAATAGAGTTTGGGCATGACCCCAATGTTGTTAAAGCCGTACAACAAGTCCTCAAGCTGAGGGATGCAGACATGGCAGCAATAAAGAAAAAATTGAAGATCCCACCAACTCTCCACCCACAGGCGGATGAGGTTGCCCAGCAGAGGCAAGAAAAGGATGCAGCTTCCTTATTGATGACATTATACAAGGAGCTGATCCAAACACAAGAAAAGCTGCAGGAAACAGAAGCCACATTTGAAGCAGCATTGCAGCAGAAGGAGGAAGGGCAATCTTCCAAGCCACCTCCAGAAACAATAAACCTTGAGGAAACCCCTCAAGACACTCTCCCTCCAAACCAACAAATACAACAAGAAGCTCCAGACACCACAGCACCAACCACCTCAGCACCAACAACAGAGCAGGCTGAAAGCCTGGACATGCAGAAGCTGAGGAAGGAAATACAGGTACTGGAGTCCCAGATGTCTGAGCTCAGCCAAGCCCAGGACAATCTGGCAAAGATAAATGAAAAATATGATAAGTCAAAGCAAAATGTGGCTGAGAGGGAAAGAGAGGTAAAGGCCCTGAAAAAGAGGATCGCAGAACTGGAAAAAGAGCTCACATTGGATAAAGTCACAGCAGAGCTCAAAAAGGTCATCTGGACCACCATTGGCCAGTCAATAACTAACCAGTGGGAATATATTGAGGCCATATATGAGCAAGTGGCACTCATAGGCAGAGCAAAAAAAGAAATGCAAAGGGCAAGGGCATCTCTAGGCAATATGCCTGAGATTGCCCCCAAGATGATAGAAGTGCTAAACTACAGAACAAGTTCCCAGCTGGTAAGAATGGGAATTGGAAACAGGACTGAGACTATCTCTTTAATCAAAAGAGTCCTGACCATGAGAAGCCTGATTCAGACCCTGGACAGAAGAATCCAGGACATGCAAGCCGATATCAACAAATTTCAGAACAGGTTTATGGCTTGCAGGAAAGAGGCTCCCCAGCCTATTAGATCCTTCAGGAAAATTACTCTCCCATGAGAAATATGTCAAGAGAGTAAGCAATTTTGCAGCAACACAGATTGCTGATGCACCTGGTACATCTTCAGAAGCTGGCCCAGTAACAGGGCAGGTTCTTTTTGATAGAGTAGATAATTTATTCTTTATTAGAAATGAAGTTGCACATTTATTTGATGAGCCCCCTCACTTTTATAAGTATACAGAAGCTGATGAGACCATGGGGTCAATTTTGAAACATCAGTTGCCTCCACCAGATACATGGCAGGAATTAATAAGATTACTGTTGAACCAAAGTCAGTAATCACGATTTTCTCTTCAGCAAACAGTTTGCATCTCATACACAGCAGGACAAAGGCACATTAGCAGGTATGAAGACGCTGAGCCAACTCAGCACAGGTACACGGCCACAACAACAACATCAGCAGGCACAGATGGCAGGGCCGAGAAAGTCACAGGAAGTTATAGCTGCACAGACACGTCATTTCAACAGTTATGTTCAAGCGCTCAACCGACTCCGTAAGCCCCAAAGGTCAAAATTACTCTGACAGGAGTTAAGAGCCTTTATAACTCATTCAAGATTGTAATAACTTCTCATCTACAAGCCCTGTACGAGTGAAAGAAGATATTTTCCCTCTCAAATGACTCAATGCCTGAGATATTTTGTAAAAGACTTCTATATATTCCCCCTCGCATTTGTTAGCAGGGGTTGGACTCCGGATGTAAGAAATCTCTATTCTGTTACTCTTATGTTGTAAATATTCAGACAACTAATACAAAGGATGATGGGATTTCCCAAAGCATTGTGTCTCTTGATGTCTTGCTGGTGTATGGCTAAAAGTTGCAGGATTCCTGTGTATTCCATGGCTCAATAAGTTTTCTCATTACTCTCTGTTACATATATGTTTGCTATACTTTCATATATCTTTCATGTTTTCCATGTACTCAATATCTAAATAGCAGGGAAAAAGAATACTTCAGGATTTAATCATTGATTACCCTGAGCTCAATCCAAGCTATTTCATATGTTTTCTACAGTTATGGTATCGAAAGAGTAATTATTAAATGCTACCCTTCATACTATATCATCACAGTAATCTATTATTTCAGGAATTCAAGTAATTGCTCCTAAGTAATAGACATCTTTCCCAATACCCAGCTTAGTGAAGAATTCTTAAATGCTCTTTTCTAGTTGTTTCCCATTTCACTCTCACAATTTACAGTTTGTTTTATGAAATACATACAGGCCCTGCAATTCCAGCTGCACTTAAGCCAGGATCTCAAGGAAACAACAGCCACAGACCCCATTTCCCAATGGATTAGTTTTACCTGCAGACACACTCTAAAACTATCAGAAGCATCCTCCCAACCAAACATAAAAACAATCAAACATTCACTTCATAACTAGCCTAAAATTCCATTAAAACAGTGACAAACCTTACAGAGAGAGCCCTCTCTGATTACAGCTAGGCTAGAAGCCGTAGTCCAAAGATTGGTTAGTGGTTACCCCGGCCGTATTCCCTTGGGAGTCATAGGGAACAACCTGGGTGTAACATAAATGGCGACTCCGCTGGGGACTCTTCAGGATTAAGAAATTACAGTATCTCTGCTGAAACCACACTTGAAATCTGAATATCAGTCAAGAAGCCTTCAAAGTTGTCCCTGTACCAACATCTACAGTCTCAAGGAAGAGCTGATTCAGATATCCATTACACTTGTTTGCAGATACAAAGAGGCTTCCAAACTCCTGTCCAGTCCTTGCTATACAACTCTTTGCAAACTTAAAAGGACTAGCTCAGAAGCTGGCTCCTAAGAAGAACCTTCAGTACACTAGGGCTAATCCTGACCCAAACCCTCCAACTGTCTTTGAGAATCCTAATACAATCTCCAAACTCATTAAGAAGCAGCAAGGGCCAGAAAATCTTGCTGACCTTAGTCCAAAGATAGTTCACCCCAACCCCATCTCCACTCCAATCAGAGTACTTTTTCGCTCCACCCCTAATTCTCCTAGTTCTCCATCCACATCTCAAAGTCCTCCACCCACATCCTCTTCCCCCACACATACTCCCTTGACCAACACTCTAAATCCTTCCATACCCGTTACCCCTGTGGTACCCACTGTTCCTTCTATCCCAGTTGTCCTTGTTAATCCCCAAAACCTTGTGAATATGACTATGAGGTATGCACCTCTGCAATTCCCTGCCAATCCTGTGGCCTTACCTCAAGATTACCAGGCCAAAATCTCATATTTTGACTCCACTGGCCCTTATTCTGCTATTCAGCATGTTAAGAGAATGCAAGATCATTTTGAAAACTACGAGATAGATGATGAGAGTGTGAGGATGAGAATCTTTGTCCAAAGCTTAACAAGTGATGTTCGAACTTGGTTCAGATCACTCCCTGCAAATACCATCACCACCCCTAATGAGCTTTACCAATCCTTCACAAACAGATGGGAGAAAAAGAAGGATCCTCTACATATACTTGGTGAATATGACATGATTAAGAGAGGTCCTCAAGAGACAGTTCTGGAATACTGTGCTAGGTTTAATAATGTATATAATGCAATACCCCAAAACCCGAGACCTCCCCCTGATTTGGCTTTATACAAATTCCCAGATGGATTTGACCCTGATATGGCTTACCAACTAAAAGAAAGAGCCCCCCAAACCCTTGAAGAAGCTCAGAAGGTTGCTGTCACAGTTGAGGCAAACCTGATTGCTAAGAGGAACAGGGCTAGATTAGAAAAGAGAGTTGCCTTTAAAGAGGAACCCTCAGCCTTTGACTAGAAATTAGATGCAATAATTTCTGGTATGAAGAGGTTGGGGGACAGGGTAGAATCTGTGGAAAGGAAGTCTTCATGGGAAGCATCACCAAAAAACTCCAACAGGAATCCAAACTTTAGGAGGAATCGGAACCCTAATGTGGGTAAGGCTAATAATGATCCAGAAATAAGACCTCCATTTCAAGAAAACTATGCTGAAACATCCACATCAGAGGAGCAAGTGGATGATACCCATATCCACCTAATGGGTCTTGATGATGAGCACCAAGTCTTCCTAAGTCAAGAAGATCATGAAGAAGAAGACAGTAAACAATTCCAAACAAGGTCAGGCGAATCATTTGATTTCAAACAAGGCTATGACACAGCTGTCTATGAAGTCCATAAACAGTACAAACTAAGAAGTAGGACTGTAAACATAACACAGCCCGAAAAAACCAAGGATAGACTGCAGCCCAAGACTGCCATAGTAACAGTACCAATGAATACAACTGATTCACTCACAAAGGAAGTAACTATTGAAGAAGTTACTGAACAAATACAAAATCCACAAGCTACATCATCTATACTTCCCAATCTAAGCAAAAGGCCTCAAGAGCTGAATGAAAAACACAAGCCCCAAGATCAAGAAGAAACTTTGCCAAATAAGGAAAAGGTGGTCACCCACAACATTAAGGCCCAATTTGATAAACCCTTTGACTTGGAAGCCGAAATTGGCAAACTAAAAATAACCATTCCTCTTGCAGAGCTACCCAAGAATGATATCTATAAACAACAGATTGAGAAGTCCCTTCAACTCACTCAAAGTAAAGACAATGTAAATGTGTTGGATGACACCCCTGAATTACTGTTTGGTCCAGAGGTTGATGGGAAAACAACAGGCACAGGGATATTACCATTTTATTTTATCTTGCATATTCATGACAAGATATTACACAATGCAATGTTTGACTTAGGGGCATCTCATAACCTGATGCCAAAATCTGTCATGGAAAGGCTGAATTTAGATATTACTAGGCCATACAAGGACCTGTTCTCATTTGATTCCAGCCAAGTTAAATGTCTAGGCTTGATAAAATACTTATGTGTATCCCTGGTCTAATACCCAAATAAAACAATCTTGATGGATGTTGTTGTTGCTGATATCCCACCCAAGTATGGGATGTTATTATCAAGATCATGGGGGGCTAAACTTCAAGGGTCCCTTCAACTGGACATGTCATATGCTACAATTACAATCTTTGGTCAACCCAAGAGACTATACAGAGAATCGCTCATGAAGTACATGGTCAGCACTGAGGAAAAGCCTCAAAACTTCCCCATATATGCTGTCCATTCTGACATAGATTCATATATTTTGTTCAATGACAATACAGCTAACACAAACAATGAAGTAATCCAGATAAGCAAAACAGATCAGAATATCAATGAAGGAAATCCTGACTTAGAAACATTGGTTGAGTCAAAAGATGGAATTATTCTAGAGGACGAGCCAAATAATGAGGAAACCAAGACACCTAAACAAGATCAGGAGTCTAAAAAACAAACTGTTCCTCTAAAGACAAAGCGGATCCTACCAAATGGGAAAATTGCCCTAGAAGTCAAAATAAATAAAGGACCTAAACTTGAACTCATAAGTCCAGACCACAGAGATACTATTCTACCTCCCCTAGAACAGGAGATCCTATGGTTCCTAGAATTCGATGGATCAGTGAACAAATTAGGGGCAGGAGCTGGAGTTTGGATACATAATAAACAAAACAACTATGCAGAAGGCAGATCCTATAGACTAAACTTCAAATGCACTAATAACATGGCTGAGTATGAGGCTCTTCTACTAGGCCTCAAATTAATACATTCCCTACAAGCCATGAAAGTGTCAATCTTAGGGGACTCTGACCTAGTTATCCAACAAGTGAGAGGAAATTTTGTTACCAACGACAAAAGACTCAGGTCTTATAGGTCTGCTGTCCCTGAGCTACTAGAGTCCTTCACTGAATTCCAAATCACCAAAATTCCTAGGGCTCAAAACCTTCATGCTCATAGTTTAGCCACGTTTGCAAGTACCTGCAAGCTTCCTTTTGAACCCCATCACTGTTTCACAGCGGAATTAAAACACAGACCATCTGTCCCAAACAATGTAAAGGATTGGCAGGTGTTTGATAATGACACACAAATAAACAATTTTCTGACTTTACAAGAAGAGTTTTCAGGTCTAAACATAGACACTGAGACAGCAAGTCAATCACAAATACTTAAGACAGAAAATCAACCACAAAAACATGGTAAACACAATAACCAAGCAATATCACCCAAAACAGCTAATCAAATGCTACATCCTACAATCTTCAACCAACACAACATACAAGAAATCCAACAAGGTAAAGATGAGGATTTAGCTGATTATGAAACAGAGGTGATACAATTAAAGGATAATTTTCTTCCAATAGGTTTAGCTCCTTTGGAAGACATTTTTTATTCCAATGACGTTCCCAATAAACCAAAATTACAACCCCTGAACACTACCATAGAAGAGCATAATATTGGGACAATTGAAGAACCCAAAATCATAAAACTATCTGCTGCATTACCTCCTGACCAAAAGCCCAAATACATTGACCTTTTTAAAGAGTTTCAAGATGTGTTTGCATGGAGTTATGAAGATCTAAAATCCTATGACACCTCTGTAATACAACACACTATCCCACTTAAGCCAAATCAGAAGCCCTTTAAACAAAAATTGAGGAGAATCAATCCTATGCTCCTTCCAGCAATGGAACAAGAGGTACAAAAAATGTTTAAAGCAGGCATTATAGCACCAATCAGATTCTCTGATTGGATTTCAAATCTAGTCCCTACAAGGAAGAAAACTGGTGAAATTAGGCTCTGTGTTGATTTAAGAAACCTCAACCAAGTATCATTAAAAGACAACTACCCCTTACCCAAGATGGATCACATCCTGCAGAGAGTAGTTGGGGCCTCAAGGATTTCCTTGCTTGATGGGTTCTTAGGTTTTAACCAGATCCTGGTCCATCTTGATGATCAGGATAAAACAGCATTTACAACCCCATGGGGAACCTTTAAATATGTTAAAATGCCTTTTGGGTTGAAAAATGCAGGGGCTGCATTCCAGAGAGCAATGGATATTTCTTTTTCTAAAGAGATTAATGACTTCCTTGTCATTTATTTAGATGATCTCACACCTTTTTCTAAATCTGACCAAGACCACTTGAAACATCTAAGACAGATATTCACAACTTGTAGGAAATATGGAATTTCCTTAAACCCTAAAAAATCCTTGTTTGGTCTAGAGGAAGGAAAACTGCTGGGTCACATTATTTCTAAAGATGGCATCAGAATTGACCTAGACAGAATCCATGCCATCCAACAAATGCCCCATCCAAGGAATATAAAGGAATTACAAGCCTTTTTGGGGAAAATCAACTTTCTAAGAAGGTTTATCCCAAACCTAGCTGAGCTGAGCAGATTTCTTAATAACATGCTTAAAAAGGATTCAAAAGTAAAATGGATAGTAGAGGCAAATCAAGCGTTTGAAGGCATCAAGTTTGCCCTTACTCAAACCCCTGTCTTAACCAACCCTCGGTTTGATAGAGAGTTCATCATATTTTCCTTTGCTTCCCAACACACAATTGTTGCAGTTTTACTACAGAAAGATGACCAAGGGAATGAGAAACCCATTGCTTTCTTTAGTAAAGCTCTTAGAGATGCACCTCTCAAGTACCAAATCATGGAAAAACAAGCATATTTTTTGGTTAAAGCTATTAAGGACTTTAGGATTTACATCCTATACTCCCATATAATAGCTTATGTGCCAAGCCCAATTGTCAAAGATATACTCACTCAAGAGAACTTGGAGGGTAGAAGAGGAAAATGGATTGCAAACATTTTGGAATTTGATATTGAAATAAAACCTACAAAACTGATAAAAGGGCAGGGCTTGGCCAAATTAATGTCTGAAACAAATTTCTAAGCCCTAGACATCAACCAACTCGACAGTGAACCGAAGCTGGCGACTCCAAAGATCAATGTAGCCTTTGAACAATCCCACTGGTATTCTGATATTTGTTATGTGTTACAAAACCTGTGTGCTCCCCCAGGGCTGTCCAGAACTAAATGTAGGTTCTTAAAAATGAAAGCTTTAAAATTTTGTGTTATGGAAGGAAATATGTTTTGGAAAAACCATGAGGGTATGTTATTAAACTGTTTGATTGAAAATGAAGCCAACAAGATCATGGAAGAATTTCATGCAGGTGATTGTGGTGGGCATCTATATTGGAAGTCCACTGTGGATAAAATACTGAGACCTGGATACTATTGGCCTACTGTTTTCTCTGATGTCAAGAAATTCATCACTGCATGTTATAAATGTCAAGTGTTTGAAGGAAAAAGACAATTATTGCCACTACCTCTAAGGCCTATTGCAACAGAGAGACCATTTCAGCAGTGGGGCTTAGATTTCATTGGAGAAATTAATCCCTCATCTTCAGGCCAACATAGATGGATTCTAACAGCTACAGACTACTTCAAAAAATGGATTGAGGCAATTCCATGCAGACAGGCAAATGATTCCACTATCATTTAGTTTCTTGAGACCAATATCCTTGCTAGATTTGGATGCCCTGAGAAGATAATAACAGACAATGCTGCTGCTTTCAGATCTAAAAATATGGTTAGCTTCTGTCACAAATTCCACATTACTTTGGGCCATTCCACTGCATATTATCCCCAAGGAAATGGCCTGGCAGAATCATCAAGCAAAAGCCTAGTAAACATGATAAAGAAGGTGTTGGAAGAGAACAAAAAGAATTGGCATAAGAAACTTGTCAATGCCTTATGGGCAGATAGATTAACAACCAAAAGATCAATTAGGGTCAGCCCATATGAGCTAGTCTATGGATTAGAAGCCAAATTTCCTTCATCACTAGGGATCCCTGTTATGAAGCTACTCCAAGAAAGTCAAGTTGAGCCCAATGATATGCAAAGGAGGGTGAATCAGATTATATGCTTGCAGCAAACCAGGGACCAAGTTTATAACAGAGTTCAAATCTTACAAGAAAAGCTCAAGAAGGCTTTTGACAGAAGGA
>APFE031228932.1:12814-40623 GCA_000404065.3 Pinus taeda | reverse complement strand
TCATCACTAGGGATCCCTGTTATGAAGCTACTCCAAGAAAGTCAAGTTGAGCCCAATGATATGCAAAGGAGGGTGAATCAGATTATATGTTTACAACAAACCAGGGACCAGGTGTATAACAGAGTTCAAATCCTACAAGAGAAGCTCAAGAAGGCTTTTGACAGAAGGACCAAGGCTGAGAATTTTAACATGGGTGACAAAGTTTTCAAGTGGGATTCAAGGAGAGAAAACAAAGGAAAGCATGGAAAGTTTGATTCCCTTTGGAGATGACCATTTCTCATCCAAGCAGTACAAGGAAATAACACCTACTTTCTTAAAAACCTTAATGAAACTGATTTGGATGAAGGTCCTGTCAATGGTAGGATGCTGAAGCACTATTTTGACTACCTTCCATAAATGCAGTATGGTTGCCCTTGTACATAATTTGCTATATTTAGTGTTTTCTCTAAAGTATGTGAATAAATTGATTTCAACAAATCTTGCAGAAGCAGGAAAAGACTGGACTGCAACAAGTATTATAAATAGTTCAGTCTACATTTTGAGGGTTCAAGGATGAAAAAGCAACAAGTTTTGAAAGCAGTAGCCAAAGGGCCAAGGCTTGTTGACCTGCTGTTCTTTGTCTTTCAAGAAGGAAAACCATCCCCAAGTGGAGCCACTGTTGGATACCTATACCAATAGGTTTCATATTTCATGATGGGAAAATTCAAATGCCAAATATGCTCTGCTTTGCTGGTACAAAGATCCCATATTTTCAAGGAAAAACAAGGTGTGTACATGCCTTCATGTCTATCAAAGTTCTAGATGGATGGTCGAACAGTTTAATCTGGATCATGCCATGTTTCAATTTTTTGTTGTAGAATAGAGAAAGAAATCTGTCCAAACTATTTAATCTTGGCAGATCAGTAGTTAGGCAGAGAAACTAAGGTTCCCAACTGCTTAATCTGGGGCCTTGGAAGAAATAAGGCTAGTGTTAGATAGAAAATCAAAGGAAAAGCCAATGGAAAAGAAAAGGCACATAAAGGGTCTGCAAGTCCAAGTGCACCCTCCAAGAAGAAACAAAAAATGCTAGGCAAAATAGTTGGGTAGGTAGATGGGGTTGCAGAAGTGATGTTCCTTCCAAGTTGAAACTTTGCCAGTCAAATACAAGGAAAACAACATAATGAAGCATGTCTAACTTCCATTTTTTCTGATTCATCACTCATTACTAACCTCCCTTCACAAGATATGTTTATAAGAGAGATTCAAGGTTTTATGTTGGTTCTTATGGCCTTTAGAAGCCACATTTCTTGTGTAAAGTTCTTTTCATTTTGATCTACTCTTTAAACTAAGTTGTTTTCAAGAAAACTTAGTGATATCACTCTTCATTTCCCTTCTCCCTCCATATTAACTTCTAACCTTTATTATCTAGCTCCCTATGCTTCCCTTTCCCTACTACTATAACACCATGGTGTATAAATCCTAAGCATTGTATAAATACCCCCTCTTTGGCATTATAGCCATATGGTTCACTACTAGGGAATTGGATTAACACCTGGTTAAGCTCAAGAGCCCAAGCCTTACCTCTCTGTCTCCATCAGAACTCATGCTACCCATTCAATCCTTCGTTTCGCCATAAAAACCTTGGAAAAACCCCTTTTTACCCCTATACTCGCTCAAAAGCGAAAAATGCATAAAAAACCCACTTTCCCCACCTTATCCTAAGGTCGAGACCAATTTCCGCTTTTGTCATTAAAACTTCATCAAAAACCATTTATCCTAAGTTCTAATGCATTATGCGACATTACAAAGAAAAATGCATAAAAACCCAGTTTTCCTAAGTTTCAGGTTTGATTCACAGTTATAAAAATACGGAGCGGACCGATGAAAAAACATTAAAAATCCCTGAGGGTCCCGCTGGGCGCGAATATCAAGAAAATTATTATTTAAATCCCTGCCCGGTGACAATATCCTTCGCGCAGATTGTTGACTCGATAACCGTCCGATCGAGCTCTTTAATCCGACGGTCGACGTGAATTTCGGAGCGGCCCCGACGTCCGACAGATATCATCCGATATCTGTCAGACGCTGATGTCATGCAAGGTCCATGCGTCGCCTCCAGAATCCATCGAAGCCCCTCTGATAGATTCCTCGCCATATAAGAGGTAGCCCGATATCGCACCACCTGTCCGCCTATGTCAGTGCCCTCTTACCGCCTATGTCAGCGCCACTACCACGCGTCCCACCCACCACTGGTCCACCTGTCCTCCACCTCACCGCCCCCGTGGACCATCCATAGGCCACCACATCACCAGATGACGTCATGTTGACGTCATCCAACATGGACCCACCTGCTGACGTCATGCTAACGTCATTTAAAAAAGGCGCCAATGACCCGAAAAAGCCATATTTTGCCAAATTTTGCGCGTTTTTTGCACTTTTTGCAAAAAAACATTGCTGCACTCTCTGCATGTGTTTCACGACGAAAATTCTACCAACCTGTTCAAAACAACCAGGAGATCGTCAGCGCACCTACCCACCAGCTTTTCCGACCCAGGCCATCAATCTACCAAGTATTTGTCCGTGAAAACCCCTCTGAAACCTAGTTTTTCTCTGTAAATGCTAAAAACACTTTAAGCATAGAAAACACTTAAATTCACCAGAAAACAACTCACACCCAGCTCCCACTTGAAAAATTGACGATCGAATTTCACTAGCTGAGCCGTTTTTAGACTGAATTTTTAGTAAGAACTTGCATTCTTCGTTCGCGCAGTCATGAACCAAAACTCGTAACCTGCACTCAATTACCGAGAAAGGTCTGTCAGACACTACAACTTGCCTTCTTAAGGAACCAAAACAATATTTCAATTGCTGTGGACTTACCTTGTTACCTTGCATTTTCAATTTTCCTCTTCACTCAGGCAGTGCTCTTCCGGCCTAAGAAACAGAAGTTTATTTACCAATCAGAATCCAAACAACCATGGAGACTCCAGTTGCACCAGTTGCCCTCAATGTTGCCCCCCTAAATGCCCCTCAGAGAGAGCTAGAGTGGCAGGATTTGGCAGACCTGGACTACCAAATCTCAGAGGACTCCTCATCGAAGTGCAAGTTCCACCTTCATCTACTGAATGAGCTTAAAGCCAAACATAAGGATGGGACAGACATACTAGGCATTTGGGATTCCTTCCTCCCAATATTCAAGCTCCCTCAGGTCAACCAGTTCCCTGACCTGATTCATCTATGTGCTGTCTGTTATGACCCCATGCAAAGGGCTGTGCTTGACCCTACAGGTTCAGTGGTATTCTACATCACCCTTGAGGCCATTAGAGAGATGCTGCAGTTCAAGACCCAGAAGAAATTGGTCCCCTTGTCTCTAATGGACTTGATCAACCAAGGAGCTAAGATACTAACAGATGCACAAATCTTAAAGCTCAACCAATTGTTCATTACAAACTTTGACACTTTGCTGCACCCTCCTATTTTTGATGGCTACCTCAATCAACTGGGTGTAGTTCTTGCATACATGATTAGTTCCATTTTGGGGTACAAGTCACTGGAATTTATTGATGAAACTGTACTAGTAATGATGACTATGTTTTCCCCTGGCAAGAGTCCAATCTATTATGACTATGCCACATACATTTCAGATAAGATGCATGAGCAGTTCTTGAACCTGTCAAGAGAGAAGGTGTTCAGATACACCTCCTACATCTACCACCTCATTCTTTACTATCAACATGAGAAGTTTTCCTTTGAGATTAAGAGAACAGATGCAGAAGGCAATCCAAGGTCAGTGGTGTACTAGACCTCGGTGTTTCACCTCAGCACCTACTCTCCATATACCTACAATGAGTTCATAGACCTCTTCATCCACCCAGCCATGTCTTTATTCCTAAGCTTGCCTCCTCCAAGACTGACTGATGAGATGCAGAGGATTCTGCAGCTATCCAAGGTGTACAACATAGGGGATTGGTACTTTTACCAACAC
Organism: Pinus taeda; assembly: GCA_000404065.3. NCBI lineage: Eukaryota > Viridiplantae > Streptophyta > Pinopsida > Pinales > Pinaceae > Pinus > Pinus taeda. The sequence continues at coordinate 36,659 of APFE031228932.1, read as the reverse complement.
TACACTGTAATCAGAATATATGGGTGTGAGTTACGCCCAGACAGATTTCCCAAGTATGTGCCTATGAGACTGTTTTCCCTTGAATATTTCGGGCAATTCGGCAATGTTGATATGGTACACCTTGCAGGCAAGGGCAAGAAGGCATAGCTAAAGGTGAAAAATCAATTGGGCCACCTTGTCTTGAACAAAAGGGAAGGCTGGAAAGAAACTGATAGAAAGCTAGAATGCCTTGGCCTGAAAACCAGTTTCCCTTGGAAGCCCTATGACCCTAATCAATCCATATCCTTAAGAAGGCTAAAATACAAGCTCTCTAGCTATGAACATGTGATCTTTCCCCACATTGAAAGATTTGCCAACCAACCAAAATGGAGAAGGGGCACACTGGAGGAACCAGTCACTCAAGAAGAATTGAATGAAAGAGCTAGAAGGCATCTATTGAAAATGGCTGACTTGGAATCTCCTCCACAGGTATTTTCTTTGCCAAAGCCTCAAACAGGAGTAGCTATGTCATCATCTGCAGCACATCAAGAGGCAGTACAAACCACAGGCCAAGCTCAGAGAAAAGGAAAGGAGAAGGATATGGAAGAGCCACAAGCACAACAGGGACAGGTGCAGCCACCCCAACAGGAACAAAAACAAAAGGACCAACAGGTACAAGGGGAAAAAATAGCAGAGGCCCCAATGGCCACCCAATAGCAGCCAGCACAAATGGCTCCCCCAAGGGAAGATTCAAGAATTGAGTCATCTGTCCTCCAAACCCCTCAAAGGGAGGACGTGAACAGAAAAAGAGATAGGGAAACTCCCCTTACTGCATCACCAGAGAAGAGGTAAAGACTAAATCCCTTCTCTGAAGAAGAGATGACAATGGGGCAGACTTCAGGAACAGGCCTACCCAGCATGGAGGCCTCTTCCAGCTCTTTTCAACAAGAGCAAGACAGGGCAGCAGTAGGAGAAGTAAGCTCCTCACGACAAAGGATGGGAGTTGAGAAAAGAATTAAGCAGCAGTTTAAAGATATCAATAGTAGAAATGAACAAATAAAGCTGCAACTTTACAATCACCTATTGAATATGGCTCCTACCAACCAGCAAAGGCTCATGTCTGCATTTGATGCACATGAAGGAAAAATGATCATGAGCCATTTTACACCAACAGTGCAGCAACCACAATCAGCTGCAGATTACATCAGGACCAACCTCGAGGTCCTGTCAAAAGACATCCACCCAATGGATCAAATAGAGCTGCATAAACAGACGGGTGAGATGGTCTATGCCACATTGGCAGATAAGACCCTGGTAAACTACAGGCTGCAGAATAGCCTGAATAACACTGCTGCACAGCTTGAGTTGGAAAGGGTTCCTCTCAAGCTAAGGACAATAGGATCAAAGCTCTGGAAGAAATTATAATAGAGCTTGGGCATGATCCTAAAGATGTTAAGGCTGTGTAAGAAATCCTGAAGCTAAGGGATGCTGATATGGAAGCATTAAAAAAGATGTTAAAAATCCCAGCAACTCTTCACCCTCAAACAGAAGAGGTTGCCCAACTCAGGCAGGAAAAGGATGCAGCTGCTCTGCTGATGACACTATACAAAGAGCTCATCCAAACTCAAGAAAAGCTACAGGAATGAGAGGCCACCTTACAGGCAACATTACAGCAAAAGGAGGCAGGGAAAACCTCACAGCCACCTCCAGAAACAATGAATCTGGAGGAAATCTCTCAAGCCACTGCCCCTCCCAGTCAACAGGCACAGCAGACAGCACCATCCACCTCAACACCAACAACAGAGCAGGCTGAAAGCCTTGATATGCAAAAGCTTAGGAATGAAATTCAAGTCTTGGAGTCCCAGATGTCTGAGCTAAATCAAGCCAAGGACAGTCTGGCAAAAATCAATGAAAAATATGACAAGTCCAAGCAGAATGTGGCGGAAAGAGAGAGGGAGGTAAAGGCCCTCAAGAAAAGGATAACTGATCTAGAGAAAGAGCTCACACTAGACAAAGTCACATCTGAGCTCAAAAGGGTCGTGTGGGGCCATATTGGCCAGTCAATCACGGATCAGTGGGAGTATATTGAGGCCATCCATGAGCAAATAACGCTCATTGGGAAAGCACAGAGAGAAATACAACGAGCAAGGGCATCTCTAGGCAGCATGCCTGAGATTGCCACTATAATGATAAATGTGCTAAACTACAGAACGAGCTCCCAGCTCATTAAAATGGGAATTGGAAACAGGATAGAGACCATCTCGTTGATAAAGAGGGTCCTGACATTGAGAAACCTGATTCAAACCCTGGAAAGAAGAGTCCCGGATATGCAAGCAGACATCAAAAAGTTTCAGAACAGGTTTATGGCACTGCAAAACAGGGGTTTGCCTAGCCTGCTGGAGCCATCAGGGAAATTGCTCTCACATGAGAAATATGCTAAGAGAGTGAGCACTTTTGCAGGAAATCAGATTTCAGAGGCAGCTAGTTCATCAACAGCAACAGGACCAGTAACAGGGCAGATCCTTTTCAACAAGGTGGAAAGTCTGTTTTTTATTATGAATGAAATCACACATTTGTTTGATGAGCCTCCCCATTTTTACAAATATACATAGGCCGATGAGACCGTGGGGTCAATTTTGAAGCATCAATTGCCTACACCAGAGGTGTGGGAAAATTTGATACAATTACTGTTAAATCAAAGTCAGTAATTGTGATTTTACTTTTTGAAAATATTTAAATTTTCATACACAGGAAGATAAAGACACATCAGAAGGTATGCAGAAAGAGGCTGAGCCAACTTAGCACAAGTATTCGGCCACCACAGTAGCATCAACAGTCAGAGGTGATAGGGCCATGAAGCTACAGAAAGATACAGCTGCACAGACACGTCATTCAGCAGTTATATCAAAGCGCTCAACCGACTCCGTGAGCTCCAAAGTTCAAAACTGTTCTGACAGGAGTTAAGAGCCTTTAAAGTTCATTAAAGATTGTAATAACTTTTCATCTGCAATCTCTGTATGAGTTAATGAAGATATTTTCCATCTCAGATGACTCAATGCCTGAGATATTTTGTAATAGAATTCTATATATTCCCCCTCACATTTGTTAGCAGGGGTTGGACATTGGATGTAAGAAATCTTTTGATATCTATTCTGCTCCTCTTCTACTGTAAATCTTCAGAGAATTAATACAAAGGATGATGGAATTTCCAAAGCTCTGTGTCTCTTGATGTTTTGCTGGTGTATAGCTGAATGTTGCAGGATTCCTGCATATCTCATGACTCAATAAGTTTCTCTTGTAACTCTTTGTTATATGTTTGTTATCTTTCATATATCATTCATCTTTCCCATGTTTTAGTAGTTAATAGCAAGGAAAAAGAATAGTTCCAGGATTTAATCACAGATTACCCTGAGCTCAATCTAAGCTGTTATAAATGTCTTCTCTTCAGTTATGGTAATGAAAGTGTAATTCTTAATTGCTACCTTTCACACTACATCATCACAGAGATCTATTGTTTCAGGAATTCAAGTTTTCTCCTGAGGAATATATCCCTTTCTCACATCCCAGCTTAGTGAAAAATTCTTAACTGCTTTTCACTGGTTGTTTACACTCCATTATCACAATCTACAGTTTGTTTCACGAAATATATAAAGGCCCTGTAATTCCAGCTACACCAAACTCAGGATTTCAAGAAACCAACAGCCACAGACTCCATTGCCCAATGGATTAATTTTACCTGCAGAGAACATTTCAAAACTATCAGAAAACATCCTCCCAACCAAACATAAATCAAAGAAACCTTCACTTCATAACTAGCCTAAAATCTCCATAGAACAGAGACAAGCCTTACAAAGAGAGCCCTCTCTGATTACAGCTGGGCTAGAAGCTGTAATCCAAAGATTGGTTAGTGGTTACCCCAGCCGTATTCCCTTGGGAGTCATAGGGAACAACCTGGGTGTTAACAAGTGCCACAACTAAGGGCCAACTAATGCAGTCTACACCATGAATTATGCTACCCTTCTTGTATTTCAAATGGAATTGTGGCAACGATGTGGACCATTCTAATAGTGGTCATTTTGTAATTTCTCTTGTGTCTACACAAATTGCACAGCCTTGTGATCAATGTGGATGATTGTCTCCTTTCCCCCAAATATAATGCTTCCACTATCAACATGCCTATATGATGGAGTGCATCTCCTTATCATAGGTGAAGTATCTCCAAAAATTATCAAAGATTGTTCCACTTTATAATCCACTAGATGTCTTTGTTGAACGAAAACAACACAGATAACATAGTCAAAGATATACATCTCAATCTCAAATGGTTCTTGGAAGTGTAGCAAGGGGAGCAGTGGTGTAGAGCTAAGGTGGTGTTTCACATCCTCGAATGCTTTATATTGCAACCTTGACCAATAAAACTTTACTTTTGGTCCACCCTTGGTCACTTGACTCGACGGCCAAGCAATATGAGAGAACCCCAACATGAACCTTTGGTAGAATTTAGCAAGGCCCAAGAAAGTAAATATCTCTATTAGATTCAAGGATGGGCATTCATGTTCAATGAGTTGGATCTTGGTTGGGTCCACATGCACTCCATGTTCATCCACAATGCATCCCAAATATTGAATTCTTTGCATACCGAATGAGCATTTCTCTATATTGGCATACAACTTGCATTGTTGAAGTGTACAAGACCTACTAAATGTGTTGCAAATGTTCTGTCTAGGTTCTGCTAAAGATGAGGATGTCATCCATATACACAACTATAAAAAAAGTTTTTCAGTGGTTGCAAGATATCATCCATAATCCTCCCAAATGTTGCTAGAGCATAAGTTAAGCCAAAAGGCATGACCAACCACACAAAAAGGCATTTTTTAGATTTGAACGTTGTCTTCCATACATCAGTTTGTTCAATTAGAGGATGGTGGTAACCTAACTTCATATTAATGTTACCAAAGAACTTGGCATCCTTAAGCTAATCAAGAAGATCATCAATCCAAGTGACTGAGTATCTATTTTTTTACAATGATTTTATTCATGATTCTATAATCAATATTGAGTCTTCATGTCCAATCCTTCTTCTACACCAACATAAATAGACTCCAGCAAGGTGAGGAGCCCAGTTGACTATCACCCTTTTGGATGAGCTCATGAATCTGATGTTTTAGTTCCTCATTCTCCAAGAGACAACATCTATATATATTGGTCCATTAGGTAAAAGAGAACCAAGTATCAAGAGTATTTGACCTAGCCGTCATGACACCCTAACTGGTGGAGTGAATATTTTTGTATGTCTACAATCTTATCCACCTGCTTCAATTATGTAAAGAGGCCCCATGTTGAGGTTGTACTAGTCGTAGTCACCTTTATTTCACCTTCTATTTAAACCATGAAGAGTAAAGCTTTGGAGTCTAGGAGATTACCTTTTAACATTGTTTGGTTGAGATCAATGAAATTACAATATTTGAAACTACCTTTGGTACCCTATAGAGTTAACCTCCTAGAGTGACAATGGCACTACGGGGACGAGACGCATAAATGACATTATATTTCCACATATATGGTTCTTCTAAAAGCAAATCACAAACTTCGAGCAAAGAAACATCACATAATACCTCATCTTTGAAGGGCTTTATACCATAGGACAAGTTGCATTGCTAGCTGACACAAATTTCTTGTCCATGGCTCAACCAACCAATGTTGTATGGTTGAGTGTGTGGCACTATTGGCAACTTCAATTTCTTGATGACCTTGATCAATATCAAGTTCTTCTAACTTCCATTGTTAATGATGAAATGTAGTGGGCTCTCCTTCATCCACATTTATGAATGGTAGAGGTGTTCCCCCTCTTTCGGCTCCTCCAACGCTTTTGGTTAGATCTTTGTGATTGTGATGTTAGCATTGAATTCTACATCATTGATCCACTTTTGTTTATCTTGTTTTGAATTAGAATCTAGCCAAATTTTGTTTCATTTTATTTAAGCTTTGCCAACAATGATTATTTTGAGCAACATTCATTAGTGTTGTACAAGGGACTTTTATGGTACTCACTACTTTTCAGTGTCCTTTTATTACTTCCCATTACCCTTCTTCATTTGTAACTAGTGCTAATTCTCCTGAGTTTGGCTCTCCTTGCTTTGTCCCGTGTTCTGAATTTGGGCCACCTTTTTCATGCTTTTGTCGCATTGGATTTACAAACCCAAACTCTCGCTTATTCCTCTACTTCAATTTTTGTTCAATTTTAAAAACATATTGATAAGTGGCTCCCAATGAGGACATGTGCAAGAAATTCATCTCCAATTGGATGTACCTATGTAGACCACAATAGTACTTCAAAACCTACTATCACTTGAAGTCTTTGATACCCAACTTGGAGCACAAGATCTGGAAAACATTAGCATGCTCTGACACCGCCAGATCTCTCTCTCATCACAAGATTCTCCATCTCCTATATTAGCAATCATAGTTCCCTACAGAGTAGAATTCATCCTTAATGACATCAACAAAAGATTTTCAAGTGGGTCCTACCTTGAATATTGTAGATTATTAAATCCCTATCATCCACCTAAATTTAACCTCCATAAAATATTCTAAAATATTCTTAGTAGCATACACAAATCAAAACGCTGAGATTTATCTCCAAAGTATTTATGTATTTTTTCTTTTTTAAATAAATTCATTAATTAAAAAAAAGTCATATGAACAAGTGAGATATGGTTTTTTTTTGTATGCAATACATGTTTACCTTATACATTAATTATTTTTTATTAATAATAACTATTATTATTTTAAATAAAATTATAACTTAGTTAATTTTTTTTTTTTTGTTTTTTTTTTTTTTTTTTTTTTTTTTTTTAGCAATTTGAAATGTACAAGGAAATAAGTGTTTTGATATTTATTGTGAATTGATATATATCAATGTTTACCAACCATTTAATTTAAACTAGCCTAGATCCATCAACTCCAGATCTACTAAGCCTCAAGAGTGATCAAACATTTTTTGAAGTGAAAAGAGATTTACATTGGTTTAATTTCCCCCTTTAAATAGGTTATATTCCATTTGAATACCATGCATCAATACTATGAAGTTATTCTTATTTTAACATTATTAATTTTATTTTATGTTGACAGAGTAAAAATGTTTTGGTAGGATTATTTTTATTTTATTTTCTTAAAGTTAAAAAAATGAATATATATATATATTACATTTTTCAGGATATTATATTTAAAATTTAGAGTCCAAAAAATGTCAATGTAAATTGACTATTTTACTTTAATCTAATTTTTATTTATAATTTTATTTTATTTTTACTTTTTACTTTTTTATTTTATTTTTTTAATTATGTAATTTGACTAAGTCAAAATGTTAAACAAGAGAAGAGAGGACAGCATGTTACAACATCCCTCTGGGAGCTTGGTAGATCCAGAGTTAAAATGGAGTTATTCCACATGTATACCATATGTCAATACTATGGAAAGCCCTGATTTAACTTTTCAGAACAGTGATTCCATAAACAAGTTGGGGTTTTGTGCTTGAGCCTTGAGATTAGATGCCTCATTGTATAAAAAACATTATGTTGAACCATTATTACAATGTTTTAAAAAAAAAATGTGTTTCATTTCAAAACCTAGTTTCCCCCCTAAACCATGCTCAAAAAAATCAACCCTGTTGAGTCTAGGTTGCCACTAGTAATAAAGATATAAAGATACCACACCAATCAAAAAACCGTCTCCCTTGGTCATGGTTTGGGGCTCTCAGATCTGAAACAAAACACAACACCCCTTTGCTGTGCAGACTAAGAGCTTTGGCATGCATGTTGCCCAGGCAGGTGGTGATCTTCCCGAGTCTCATTCATGAGCTGTTGAATTTTCAATTCATAACAACCACATATGCATTTCCTATAGGAAAATCCATAATATAATTGTCTACGCTACTCTCAAAACTGCACTGTTATTTACTCAAAATCTGGACTTAAACTGAGTGTACAGACATCGCATAATATGAGAAATTCAAGAGAATAGACATTGTAAACTAAATCTGCATAAAAACGGTTATGGAATATATTGTAGAAACAAGAAAAACTCAGCCGTTCAATCACCATGAGACTTCTGTGACTCAGAAAAGATGAATTATACTGCACTGCACACCAACTAAATAAACTGATAAAATCTATCTAGTGAAGTCCCTATCTCTCTTTTATATGCTAAAAGAAATAGTGGGAGACGATGAATTTGGTCGCACAGTAATGCACTTCCTGAACACAGAAAATTCCATCACATAATCTCCTAGAGCAGTGTGCCAGATGCAGGGCATAACCTAACCTTGGATTGAATGTCAAAAGGAAAGATGGCAAGCATGCATGCGTCTCCTGGGGATCTGTACCTTTCTATTCCAGGAAGACTCACATGTATGGTATAATATCCAAGAACGGAACTACTCCTGCACCGATTACAACTGCTATTGACTGTAGATCAAACTGCATACATAAAGCACGGTCTAAATCTGTAACAAGAAGTCTAATGATAGTACTTGCATGCATGTGCCACTCACACACAGGATACTTATTAATGATGCACTTAGAGACCTCTTCTACTCTTGTTGTGCCTCATCCCTTCTTCCATTGATGCTGATCTGGAACTGTCCAAGCACGTCCATTCTCTTAATGATTTTAATATTTTCACTTTAATTAAAGTGCAAAGCTAAGATAGCTTTACAATATCAATGCTAACTAAGCTTAACATGTCAACCTGAGTAACTTGACAAGATAGTTTTACGATATCAACAGTCCAACTTAGATTAACACGTTAATCTCGGTAACTTGTGTTGGAATCACGATTGCCGTTAGACCAAAACCACAGATGTTAGTCTCTGCTACAATCACCAGAGTTAGAATCCACAAAAAACAGTTAGTCCATATGACAAAACACACATATAAATTACAGAGATTAAATATATGCACAAAAATATAAAATTTTCAAAATATTTGATAAATAGAATTGTGCACTGTTTTTGAATTTTTGTGAATTTGAAAATATTTTTAATGTCCCCAATGTTCAAGACGCTGCAAAATAAGGCGTGTATCCCATACACGTAGGCCTCATTCAAAACAAAAGACAAGATCAATGTTATGGACACCTTGGATGAGCCAAATGGACAGAGTGACCCTGCCATTAATTTTGAAAAGTCTCATTCTCACTTATCCGTAAATAGCATACCGCTAACAAATAAAAGAGTATCATTTCCACTAATACATACACATCAAAATCAATTTTGTAATAAAGCTCCATCTCACTGTTGTCAGCAAATGACATACAGCTTATAAATAAGAGTATCATTTTCACCAATCCTATAGTCAATCAATGATAGTAATAGTAGTACACATTCTAATAAATATAAATAATATCTATCAATGACTGGAGGCAGACTATGATAACTTTATATTGCTTATAACAATGAATTTGTACTCTTTGCAAAAAAATGCATTTTCAGCTTTTCCTTCTCCAAAATTACAGCTGATGAAATTACATTTTCATTTCCACGACCTATTTCTCTCCAAAGATATATCTAGCCTCTACATTTACATCTTGCTTTGTTTAAAAAATAAAAAGAGAATGAATCATTCCTTGTTCGTTTCAAATATACCTCAACAACATAGTACTCTTGTCTTATAAAATTGGCAGATTCCAAAGTAGAATGGGAAGGGCAACCAGAGGAAAAAGAATTGGATGAGTTTGTAACTGAAGGTGCGGGCAACAAGAAGACAAAAAATTGGATGAATTTGTGACTGAAGGTGGGGTGCAGAACTATTTGAAGTAGCATTTGTCCCAGTTAAAGGAAATGACACATTGCCAAGGGCAGTACCATTAATAGAAGTCCCATTTGCACCAACACTGCAATAAATAACACAAAAACTGTTAGCATCTAGATCACAACAATTTAAGAATATCAGTGTAATATGTACTTGATTTAAATTTTAAAAATTGGTGTACAAGTCCATGATGCCAGGTCACCAATTGTTTTCTTTTTGTTTAACAAGAACCGAGAATAGTTATTATATCAAAAGACACTGAGCTAAAGCTCAGTTTAGATACATGATGTACATATGCCAGTTGAAACCTGTGGACATGGTCAGAATGGAAAATGTATCAATGACCATCTACAGAATTTTGACGTTAAAGTTTTGAACAAAATGCTACCATATCTACAGTATTCCACTTGTACATTCGTCAATACAGACCATAAAAAACAAAAATTTACAAAGCAACCACCCCTTTTCCCTTGTTAAGGAAATGGGACATACCCCTTTTGCCCCTGCCACCAAAGTTCACCTTGATATATAGCCTTGACGCCAAATTAGACATGTGATCAGCCTAGGAGTTGTTTGATCTGATAACATGGAGACATTTCTTCCTGGGGATAGAATCATAGATTAATAAATCTGCTTGAAAATCTGACTTAACTTTGTATCTGAGGGAGAGATCTTGAATATAAATGGTAAATTATATTCAAGGAATCACCAAAAACAATCACCTCCTGAATTCCCAGATTCACAATTTAACTCAAATCTGATATAAGACATAAGCTTCAGCAAAGTTGTTGGAAGTGTGACCTAAAGTTTAAACCCCAAGCATACCTATGTTCTTCTTGATTCTCAGGGCAAAAAATTACCTGCAACCCACCCCCTGCCCCCAATTTAAAGCTCAAAATATAATATTCCAAAGAGAAATAATGAAAAATTAATCTATACAGCTTACAAAAAAGCTAAGAATATGTCAGGCTACAGGAAAGTCACCAACAAAGAAAGTAAGTTGCTGGGAAAAATCTGGAACTATGAATCCTACATTTTCTCTATTTTGAGCTGGCAGATTCGGGGTTCGTACACAACTCCATAGCTTATTAAGCACCCGAGGTGCAAGGATGGCCATAAATCAGCAAGCAAGAACAAAGTTATGGAGAGGAATAATAGCCAGATAGGTATATGTGTAGCCATAAATTTTGTACTCATATTTACTCTAAAGCATTGTACCAAACTACTAAAGGAGAAAACATGCCTTGATACATTTTACAAAATTAAGGTAGAAGACATGTCCTAATACATTTCACTTATAACATTTTACTAATCTGCTAGGGGATAAAATATTATGATAAAGGCAATCAAAATCTCTGGAAGGAAAGATATCCTCCAAGATGATAGATTGTAAGGCCAGGCACTCATAGCTGAAGTAACGAATGTCACATCCAAATTAAACATATCAGATTTTCATAATTAGTGCTCAGTACTCCATTGAAAAGGTCTGCCAGTTTTGGTTGTTACCCGTCTAAAAGAGCAAATGCCTAATCCTGTAGTAACTACTAACAACAAACAAAATACAGAGCACTAGTTACAAAAATAAATTTCCAATCTCAGAAGGCATTTCTTCTGGGAATCAAGGGCTTGCTCTGAAGCTTCAAAGCTCATAGGGGCATATATGCCCAATGATGCTAAAGCATAATCTAATTCTGCATCTTTTTTGTTAAACGTTCATCTAGTAACTATGCTGGCTTGATTCAAGCCATCAATATATTTCCAACCAAAAGTATAAACAAATTCAATGGGATTTTGGTTACATGGCACTAAAGTTCAAAATCCCCAAAGACATGTTTCAGTAGCAAGGGAATTTTCCACTTGCAGTCTGGTTGGCATTCTTGGGCAACAGCTTCCTGACTCCGGGAGACAAGGAAGAGGAAAGCACTGAAGAAGGCAGAGGCAACATCCAACAGCTGAGGTGGGCAAGAACAGCCGAAAGAGGAAAAAGAGAAGGAAAGAAACAACTCCAGCCTTGGTGCACAGGATAGCTGGACTTCTGAATGCAATTGCTAAAATACGTTTGACTTTCTGGGCTTTTTAGACTACTAGTTTTAGACATAAGAACAATTGTATACCACCTTGCACAATGCATATAAAAGGCGACGAGATTTTTCATAAAAAGAACAAGAGAGATTTTCTATAAAATTGTTATGCATTTCCCCTGTTCAGCGACTTTTGTCATTGTAGCCTTGAAGTTTTTGCTGTGCGTTGTTCTCTTTTCAGCTGGTCTGAAGGTCTGTGTGTTTTTTTTTTCAGGAACTAATTTCAGATCAATTGGTATCAAAGCCAATGATTGGGGAAAACAAATTCAGGAATTACTGATCTAGCATTCTCACACCCTTCTCATGGTTCAATCGACTTTCTCAGGGAGCATCACACCATTCTCCCTTTGCTCCATTTCTCCTCTCTGGGTGCATGAAAATCATACCTCCACATTGAGATCCCTCCAATGCAGAAACACCTGTTCACAATTTAGCAATGCTCTCCATGAGCTTAACATTCTACAGCAGCAAAGGCGCCCTCCAGCACATATGCAGTTCAATACCAGATTTCAATTGCCAAAATTCTCAGGCCAAATGAATGGTGAGGCTGTTGATTCTTGGCTCCACAGCCTCTCCACCTACTTTAAAACCCAACCTGGCAGAGGACATGAAGCTTCAAATCGCCAGCTTGTTGAGAAATCTGGGGCAGTATGATTAAGATTTTCTTTTAGCTTGATTTCTCTTACTTTGAAAAGTTCTTGTGATGTTATATTACTTCCTTTTGTTATTATTATGTTTCTTCATCATCAAGATAAATGTCAAATAAATGAAGATCACAAACACAAGAAAAGAACACAAGATGTAGGCACTCAGCCAAGGAAAAACCCCTAAGGAGGGGAAAGCCCAGTCAAACGCGTCCTAAGAAGAATAAAAAGTCAAGTTGAGACCATCCTAGACCCTTTACCTAGACCTCTACCCATCCATTAAGTCAGTCGTTTAGTTAGGGTAGCCTTCTTCCAAAATAACTCTTCAAGAGTTTCAACCTTCTTAGTTAATCTTTATCTTCAGCTTTTGTAGTCATACCAAAAACTTTCGGTCCTGTCATTGCAAAAGCAAACTTCAGTCCTGAAATAAGTTTCGGTCTTCCTCCTTTATCATTTTCATAGGTAGCCCATCCTCATTGCTTCAACAAACTTCTTTTCTTAAACAAAATTGCAGATCGAATTATTGATGGCAAACGCTCCAAGGTCGAATGCTCCTTTATATATATGTGGTCTTCACAAGGTGGAGATTCTTCATGAGGCCGACTAGACATCTTATTTGAGGCCAACTTGATGGAGGGGTTTTTATGACTAGAATACATAAAATAAATTTCTTTCTTTGACATCATGAACCCAAGAAGGGTTTCTTTACATAATAACTGACTTTGACTCAACAAAAATCCTAGAGCACTCAATGGGTGCTTTGACCAATTGACCATTTGACCCAAGCATGAAACCCATCTTTAATAAGTCAATAAAATTTTATTTTAAAAATAAATTTTCTTTTTCTTTCTATTTACAAATACATGACTCAAATACAATTATGAAGACCGACACTAGTTACATTCTTCAACATTCCCTCTTAACTAGGGAGGTATTCATAATTACATATATACAGAGGTACATGGAAGATCTCAAAACGATATAATCTACGAAGAGTCATAGCACACGCAGTGCTACAGATTAGATACTTGACTTGGTATCTAATATGGTTGGGACTAAGGTGTGTTCCAAGCTTCATCCACTCTAAGTACCATCAGGGTTCCACTCTAACACCAACCCAGGGATCTCGGTGCGTATCCAAGATCGCAGTTCCAAGACCAACACCACCCTCCCTACTTCTGGATCTAGACATCATTACAAGTCGGCCAGATGTCCTCCCAAGCATCTTGTCGCCCCAAGATGCTTCATCTCTCCTTATCAACTAAACTAGATATATCCACCAATCCAAGCATGCTTCAAACGTTCAACCTTCTTATGGAGAGATCCTACACCTTTGGGGTCTTTAGTTATTCTGATGCTACATAAATCATCATCATATTATCCAAATACATCTCGTTGGAAGTTTCCTTCTTCAATTTTCCAGCAACACCAAACTCAGCCTTAGCACTTTTCAATGTAACCAAGTTTTGTTTGCAACTTCATCAATCATGAACAACCTGCCAGTAGTGCTTTAGCTATTTCTCCGATCTCAATCATTCTTATCAAGTTATTGATTCGAAGAGATTAACTTTTCAACTAAGCTCCCTCTCAAATAGGGAATAAGTGCAACAATTTTACTCTTTCAACCACACAGACTCTTGTTTTTGCATCATCATTATATCAAAGAACTTCAATCTTTCAAAGCTTTATTCCTTCAAGAACATCATCCTTTCTATGGCAACAAGAACATTTATTCATCTTTTATGTCATCATCATTCTTACAACTCCCTTTATCCAACATGCTCATCATTTCAATTATGAACATCTTCAACATCTTGAAGATTATGTACCCGCAAATCTTCAACAACAAGTACAACCAAGTACAAATACATAGAAGCATGTAGTTAACTATATCATGTCATTACAATGGAAGCATAATCAAGTTTTAGACATTAATTAGTTAGGTTCATAATCAACAGGATACATCTTTTATTTACTAGGGTTTTTGTCACAAACTTTAGATTCTTTCACCAGGGCTTAAAGTCTTAATAATCATCAACAAAAGCAAGTTAGTAATCCAATCATATTATACATCTAGGGTTTCAAAAATATGCTCATAGAATTTAATGTTAGACTTTACTATGGTTTTTGTTACAAACCCTAGATCTCATTAATGAATATCAACAATCAAATTAGCAAACTAGCATTTCATATCTAGGATTTTCTCATATCAATCTTCTACTAAGGTTTTATTGTAAACCCTAGATGCAAACATCAAACCCCAACAATTTTGACCAAACTAGGGTTTCAATTATGGGGAAGCTTATACTCCTAGGCTTTCATTCCTAGGACTTTACTTTTAAGGGTTTTGATCATAAACCCTAATTTACCAAACCCTAAGAATCTAGGGTTTTATTATATATACTAAACATTAATAACAAACCCTAAAAGACTAGGGTTTCATAACATTAACAAACCATAAACATTAAGAGTAGAATTTCATTTCTAGATTTTATCAACAAACCCTAAGTAGATTAAGGGTTTCATTGTCAACATACCCTAAGCAACAAGAGACTAGGGTTTTACAATGAACCCTAAAGGTTAGGGTTTCACCAAAATGAGCAAATAGCAAGAGCTGATAAGGGTAGATTCAATCTAAAGATTAATCACCCAAACAAGAATCCTTATGATTCAAAATCCTTAGACATGAAAGTGTCAGTAATATAGAACAAATTTCAAAATGACCGCACCTTGTAATATGAAGAAGATTTACTATAAATCTATATACATACCTTGAGTTACTCTTTTTACAAACCCAATAAGTTTAATGAAGGGCTCTCTCTGAAATATGATAGCATCTTCATGGTTTATCTACTTATTTGTCAACTTGTCCTTTAAGGATTTGATTTACCAAGTCACCATATACCTGCAATATTTCTTGACAAGTACTACCAACAATACACTAGATCTAAATCCAAGAATATATTACCTTGAACGAATTCCACGGGATTCCAACTAGTTCTAGTGGTATTATGTCAAAATCTAAATAGAATACAATTCTATTTTCATAAAGAATTGTCATATGCCTACAGACCTTAGATATCATGATTTAGAGATTCATAGAGGGAACAAGCAAATAAGATTAAAGTTTCTTTATATGTACTATCTAGGGTCTACAATCCCTAAATATCAACAACTAGTCAACCCTGGAATCATATAGGTATCCAAACTCTTAAAAACATGTTATACATACCTTAAAATTACATACCTTTGTTTTGATGTTGCATTTGTTATTCTTTCTAGCAAACTATAACATATTGTTAGATGATAAAGACATAAAGAACAAAAAGCAACACTTACTTGACTTTGATGAGGACTGCAAACTGTTCCAAAATGTTGTATGATTTCTGCTTTCAAGGTGCTATGTTTTAGATTGCTTCCTTCTCAGGGATACTTGCTCAACAAGACCTTTCATTCTCCAATGATAGATTGGGTACCTAATTCTTTCTTTACTCTCCTTTTCAAAAGACAACTCTACTGCTCATTCTTGATCTTTCGATGGAGTAACATATATAGAAGCTTCCAAAAAAAGTTCTCCTTTTGTTGTTGTAGACAGAGATACAAATGTTCCTTGAATTTGATCAAAGACAGATTATGTTCCTTTGAATTAGGCTTCGAAATAGACTTCATTATGTCAGACATTTGTGAACCTTCCAAGTTGGTTACTAAGACATGAATCTCATTACTCAGAATTTTGTCCTTTTTCTGCAGGGGTCTTAACTCTTTTAATTTGGGTGGTTGTAGCTTTGTAGCAGTCTTTTCAAGTAGGTCTCCATAGCTATTAAACAATTTGGCCCTTGTTCCTTTCTTTGTTGTTTACAAGGACTTCTTTTATACTTCAAAATTTAAACTTGGTCATCTTGATAGAACTTGTAGAATCCTTAAACAATACTCAGAATTTTCGCTCTATTCCATAAGGAACTTTGTCTTGACTAAGCTCACAAGTGTGTTATTCGGTTCTTCTAGGTACTTCGACCTATAAGCTCAAGTCCGCGATCTGTTTACAGATATATAAACTTGTAATTATGCCTAGAAGTATGTTCTTTTACAGCTCAGATTCTTCTTTGGGTGGCTCGGTTCAAACTCGACCTTGAGTGGGTTGTTTCCTTGGCCTTTTCGGCCTTTCAAAACAGTGTTACTATCCTTATAATATTTCTTTACTGTCTGCAGCCTAGTCACTGTAATTAAAGTGCTCAGAATTTAGATTTTCTTCTTTCTAGGAGCTCGGTCCTAGATGACCAGACTTCTTTGCCATGACTTAAAGCCCTTGTGATCTCCTTCCTACCCTTATGTAACTGAACCAAGATTTGATTCCATGTTGAGAAATCTAGGGCAGTATGATTAAGATTTTCTTTTAGCTTGATTTCTCTTACTTTGACAAGTTCTTGTGATGTTATATTACTTCCTTTCATTATTATTATGTTTCTTCATCATCAAGATAAATGCCAAATAAATGAAGATCACAAACACAAGAAAAGAACGCAAGATGTAGGCACTCAGCCAAGGCAAAACCCCTGAGGGGAAAACCTAGTCAAACTCTTCCTTAGTAGAATCAAAAATCAAGTTGAGACAATCCTAGACCCTTTACCTAGGCCTCTCTCCATCCATCCAGTTTGTCATTCAATTAGGGTAGTCTTCTTCCAAAACAGATCTTCAAGAGTTTCGACCTTCTTAGTTAATCTTTATCTTCGACTCCTGTAGTCGTACCAAAAAAATTTGTTCCTATCATTACAAAAGCAAACTTTGGTCCTGTAATAGGCTTCGGTCTTCCTCCTTTATCATTTTCATAGGTAGCCCATCCTCATTACTTCAACGAACTTCTTTTCTTCAATAAAATTGCAAATCAAATTATTGATGGCTAATGCTCCAAGGTCAAATGCTCCTTTATATATATGTGGTCTTCACAAGGTGGACGTGACCCTTCATGAGGCCGACTAGATATCTTATTTGAGGCCGACTTTAAGTGCTTGAGTCAGACTTGATGGTGGGGAGGTTTTTATGACTAGAATACATAAATTAATTTTATTTATTTGACATCATGAACCCAAGAAGGGTTTCTTTACATAATAACATTGACTTCGACTAAACAAAAATCCTAGAGCACTCAATGAGTGCTTTGACCTATTGACTATTTGACCCAAGCATGAAACCCATGCTTTAATAAGTCAATAAAAAATTATTTTTATAAATAATTTTTCTTTTTCTTTCTATTGAAATATATATGACTCAAATACAATTATGAAGACCGACACTAGTTACATTCTTCAACACAGCTTACAATTGTAAGGCATTGCGCAAGCTTGGTGAGATACTCAGCGCGAACATTCTGATCTGGTCAGCAAGCTCAAGGAGACCATAGAACTAAGCTATACTCCCACACACATCACTTCTTGGGAAGCATTTTGCCAGGCTCTGGGGGCAAGTTTCTATCCTCTAGGCTATCTTCATAATCTTTTGGCAAAGTGGTTACAACTCTGACAACTTCAGAACCAATCAGTACAATCCTACATTGATGTCTTCTACAAACTACGTATCCAGCTACATATTTCACCCTCAGGAGGTACTCATTATTAAATTCAATTCTGATTTATTATGGAGTTTTCGTAGAGAAGTGGTATTGTTTGACAATCACTCCTTGGATCAAGCCTTTCTACAGGCATTGGTCATAGAATGTAAATTGGTTCCTCAAATCCGATCTCCTCAATCTCGTTTTGTCCCCTCCAGTGCTAGTCCTTCATCTACGATCCCTTCCTCTTCTTCCTCCTCCACCTCTCGCAATCCCACCTAGTGTACCTATCATAAAACCAACTCACATGCCATTACCAACTACCGAGTACTTCAAAATCGTCGTAGCAACAAGACCCTTCTTACAGAGATTAAGCAGATAAACTCCCCCACTCCTTCGACAGTATTTGCTCTCGATAATCCTACGGAAGCAGACTCCTCTCTTATACTCATGCTAGCTACTCACTTTGGAACCAAAAATGCTCCCCTATTTACACATAATTGTCAAATACAAAATGAGTTGGCTTCTTTGATACCTGACAATGGGAGTCAAAAGAACCTTGTGGCTCAAGATTTAGTTGACCACCTTAAACTTCCCACAACTCTTCAACGACTCCATATTAGCTTGGTTGGGTACAAAAGGACGGCCCTCATCTTATAGTTTCACACTGCTATGCAGTCACATTTGCTATTGGCCCTTTCCTTGACACAATAATATGTGATGTTTCTCCTCTTAATTGTGTTGATTTGTTACTTGGCATTCCTTACCAACAGACCCACAATGCAGTATACCATGCTAAAAACCAACAATACCATTTACAACTTGAGGGTCGTACATATGCCCTCACATCCTCTGTTATTAAATCCAAATCAACCCCCTCCCTTCCCACTACACCTCTAGTTACAAAAACCAGCTTTAACCAATGTGTTTCGTTGTGTCTAGTTCACCCTTTCCAACCAAACAATCCACCCAATCCCATTCCACAAGATATGCTTCCATTGATCCACGAATTTGCGGATGTTTTCACCCCACCTACAGGGTTACCCCCATCACATTCTATTAAACATAAGATCGATCTTATTCCTCCTACCTCTTTATCGAATGCTCCCTCTTATCGAAATTGAACACCAAATTGAACAATTGATGAATTTAGGACATATACAACCTTCTTCATCACCATGTGCTTCCCCCACCTTTATTATTCCAAAAAAAAGCTTCTAAATGGCGCCTAGTAACTGATTACTAGGCTCTTAATAAGGCCACTGTTAAAATCTAATACCCTCTACCCCGGATTTAGGATTTGTTGGACCATTTACAAGGAGCTTGCTTCTTTACCAAGATGCATTTAATAGCCAGATACCATCAAGTCCGCATGCATACAGCCAACACATGGAAGACTGCCTTCAAGGCAAAGTTTGGCCTGCTTGAGTGGATGGTCATGCCTTTTGGGCTCACCAATACCCCAACAACTTTTATGAGACTAATCAATGGTATCTCCAGGCCATACTTGGGTAAGTTTGTAGTTATTTATCTTGATGACATTTTGATTTTCAGTAGATCTTGGGCAGAACACATACAACACGTCTGTAGCATTCTGGAGCTCCTCCGGGCAGATCAACTTCAAGTCAAAGAAAAGAAATCACACTTTGGACAAACATCAATGCAATATTTGGGCTTCATCATTATTCAGCAGGGGTTCACCCGGATCCACCTCGTGTGCAAGCTTTGGCACACTGGCCTACGCCTTCCAATTCTCATGATCTAAAAAGCTTAATGGGAGGTATTAACTTCTACCAGAAATTTGTAGCTCATTTTTCTCAGTTGGCTCGTCCATTACATCAGCTCTCCAACAAGCCACAATTTCTTCGGAATAATGAAGTTGAGCACCATTTTTCTAAACTAAAACATGCTTTATGCCCAATGTGTGTTCTACGGTTACCAGTTTTGAATCAACCCTTTGAGATCGAAATTGATGCATCTTAGTTTGTTATTGTTCTTTAACAGGGAGGTCACCCAGTGGCTTATCATTTTGAAACACTTGCAAAGGCTAAACTTATGTATAACATTTATGTCAAAGAATTCTATATAGTCTTGTCCAGGCATTGAAGCGATGGCGTCATTCTATTTTAGGCAAAGAGACAATTCTTCATACAGATCATAACCCTCTTATCTTTATCAATTCACAAAGCAAGATTCAAGAACAATGCCATTTGAAGTGGGCTGCTTACATTCAGCAATTTCATCTAGTGATTAAATATAAGAAGGGTCAAGCCAACAAAATGGTTAATTTGTTAAGCAGACCCCTACTCAAGTGTTGCACATGCTAGAGGTGTGGTGTGCGACATATGATGCTTGAAAAGAAATGTATGCCACAGATCCTACATTTGGAGAGATATGGACAACTTTGCAGCAGCCTACTATTATCAATCAAACACCATTTCTTGATTATACCATTAGAGATGGATGGTTATACAAACTCAGTCAACTTTGTGTGCCACAATGTGATGATTGTCTCTCGCTGATCCGAGAAGCACATGCCTCTTCATGTGGAGAGCATTTTGGCACCTCAAAGACCATTCTTAATCTACAACGCCACTTATATTGGCCTTCCATGCACAAGCAAGTGGAAAAGTCTATAGGGGCATGTACATTTTCTTCCCAAAGCAAGCCTTCAAACCGTAGACATGGTCTCTACCAACAGCTAACTGTGCCATCCCAACCTTGGGAATCTATTTCAATGGATTTTTTGAGTGGTCTTCCTACTACATTCCAAAAACATGATGTTATAAGGGTAGTGGTTTGTTGCTTCTCTATTCCTTGCCATAAGACTACTTCTGCTACTCAAACAGCGGAACTATTTTTCCAGCATGTTTGACCACACTTCAGCTTGCCCAAAGCATTATTTCAGATCGAGATGCTCATTTTCTGAGCACATTCTGGTGTATTCTATGATCTTTGTTGGGTTGCCAGCTTCATTTTCTGAGCACATTCTGGCGTATTTTATGGTATTTGTTGGGTTGCCAGCTTCAATTCTCTACAGCCTTCCACCCATTGACCGATTGCCAAACGGAAGTTGTTAATCGTACATCGGTGCACTCCATCCGCAGTTATTTTTCTAAGAATAAACAATGGGATTCCTATTTGCATATCATCGAGCACAGTTACAACAGAGCTACACATTCTTCCAATGGATTTTCACCGTTAGAAATAAGAATAATGGTATACCGCCTTGGATATAGACGATGAGATTTTTAATAAAAGGAACAAGAGAGATTTTCTACAAATTGCTCTGTGTTTCCCCTGTTCAGCGACTTCTGTCATTATAGTCGAAGTTTTTGCTCTGCGTTTTTCTCTTTTCAGCTGGTCTGAAGGTCTGTATGTTTTGTTTTTCAGGATCTAATTTCAAATCAATTCTACCTGTACCAATGATCAATGGTCTGTGCAGTGCAGCTGGGACCGATTGCAAGTCCTAGGTGATTTTAGTGAGAATAGATACCAGACCCATGATATCTCAACTGAAAGGATCGCTTTCTTTTAGTGTGTTATAAGCCCACTACATTTCATTATAGTACTCATTATGAGAAGATAAGTAAGAAACTACAAAGGGATCAAATGCATCTTTTCACCGTTGTGAGATCCCAAGAAAATGAACTGCAGACGCAATCACACTACATTTTATGTTACCAGAGATATGGACCCTGAGACTAAAGAGGAAACGTGAACAAACTAAGAATTGGAGGCAAGAGGAATGAAAAAGGAGCAACGACAGAGAACTTCTGGACACATACTTAATATTACGAAAAGCACCCTGTTATATTACAATGCGCAACTTATCTTTGAATATAAATATAAGAGATGCCAGCAGGCTAAGAAAAAGACGTTATCTTGAATGTGGAAATGTATAGATGCTAGCTTAGCAACAGTCTAAGACATATAACGTGGAAGATGAATGCATTGTTCCCTTACCTGCCTTGAAAAATACAAGAAGTAGCAGAGGAGCCACTAGATAGTTTTCACAAGACAACCGATGCAACAGTGAGAAAAAAAATTGGAAAGAAAACAAGAAGAAAAATAAATGCATCCCCAACTCACTTGGATCAGCAGTGGTTATAGTAGCAACTCCGTTCAAGTCACAGAACACAGTGGCCATGTTCATTTTGTGGTAATGGCTGTCAAAGGCATAACAGCTCTGATCGGCCTGAATAGCAGAGCAATCATCCTGCCCAGGGCCGCAAGCCCAATCCAACGCCACCTGGAGGATGAGTATGCGTCGCCCATAGAGGGCCACCCATTCTCCATCATGACCACAGGGATGTCGCTGAAGTTTAGCAATGCCCTGGCATAGTAGGCCGCATCGACCACGACATCGAAGACTTTGGTATAGTGAAGCAACATGTTGGGGTCAAGGGCCTCCTTCTTAGACGGGAGCGGTCGGAAGAGAGCGTAGTGACATCGTTGCCCTGCATATAGAGATAGTAGGGGTAGACCTTTAGCATCAAATTGAATTTTGTGTCACGCAGGAAGGCCAGTAGCGGCATCATTACGCCGTTCCAGGAGGAGTTGAAAAGGCCTGCGAAGGCAAGAATGACTCCAGGATGATTTTGACAGCATAAGGAGTCGATACCTTGACCTGCTCGTCAAGATTGGCTGCCAGCAAGGGTTTATATGATGGCCACGCATACCATCCACTGTAACCATGCCCACAAGGGCTGAGAACTTCAACTTTGTTTCCTGCGAATTTCCACCCGGAACCAGCCGAATGCCACCTTGCCATCGCCGCTGTACCCAACCATAGCCACATTCGGTTATAGCTCTGGGACTGTTATAGCTGTCATTCATGTAATGCACCTGTGGCTTGGATGACAAAAAGAGGTCGCGAACGGTACTTGAATGTGATGAACCGGAGGAGTATAATCCATGTGTGGCGGCCATGGAGTTATCATCAATTTGGAAATGAAATCCAACGTGCTCATCTCGATCAACCATGGATTTGGGAGCCTCGGCCCGTGGTGCACCAATTTATCGTGTAAGTTTCTCTGATTTTTTTCGGTGCAATACAATCGCTACGGCCAAAAAGATTAAAGGTTATTTCTCATTTTTAAATTTTTATGTTTTTTTAATTAGTTTTTATATTTATCGATTAAATAAAAAATTAAAATTTTATTTTTCAAAGTTTATAAAAAATTTAAATATTTTTATAATTATTTATTTTTGAAAACAGTATAATTGACTACTAAAAATCTAATAATTTTTGAAAAAATATTAAGTTAATTGAAAATTGATCTCTATGATTGATAAATTGTTTTTTTTCATATAATGGAAAAGAACCATGTTATGCTTTAAGAGAAAAATTTATTGGATTGTTTTGACAAGACATATTTGTGGAGGTTTTTTCATTCTATGGTATTAAAATATTTTTTTATATATAATAGAAAAGAACTATCTTTTTCAGAAAAATTGATCGGATTATTCATGACGTGACATATTTGTGGAGGTATTTTCATTTGGAGTAACTTGAAGGGTCGAAGTTTTATTTTTTATTTTGTTGTATTTTCTTATTACTCCACTATTTTGATGGGCTCATTTTCTATGAGCTCCAATAACCTTTGTCTCTTCCAACACATCATGCACGACGCTGCTTTTACATCATGATTTTAAATTTCAAACTAAAGTAAAATAAATTTGAAATTTTGAAATAAAGATGGAAGATATTGGTTTTTTTTTTCTTTCTAATTAACAATGGAATACTTTTAAGAGTTAGTGTATGGAGCATAAAAACTTCTGGAT
>APFE031228929.1:0-14820 GCA_000404065.3 Pinus taeda | reverse complement strand
CAAAAAATTATATATACATATTATATTATTGATAAATTCGCCTTCCATTTTTTCTATATACCATGGAGATTCGCCCATTTATTATATTTATAAATTTAGGGGGGGTTCTTAAAATTTTCCCTGATCCAAGGGCATATTTAAGCATAGATATCAGTATTGTGTTCTAAAATGCCTCCTAAGCAAAAGAATTTTACACCCATTAATCCCTCAGAAAGATCTACTATGACGCATGAAGAGGAATAATTTCCGCATGATATATCAAAATTACGAGACCAAGTGCAACAAATTTTGCTCTCACAAAGAGCAACCAAAGATGAACAAAAAGATGACATGGATGGTTTAAAAGGTGACATGGATGGTTTAAAAGTCGACATGTATGGTTTAAAACAAGACATGGATGGTTTAAAAGTAGACATGGAAGGTTTGAAGGAAGGTTTGACAAATTTGTTCCAAGAAAGGCTTCCTGGTGGTGACAAGGTAATCCATTAAAATCATGATGAGGAAAAAGGAATATGAATTATTATTTTAGAGACTCCAATGTGGGTTTTAAGAACCACCACATTCCAAAGATAGATATGAAGAAGTTTGATGGATAGATATGAGGAAGCTTGATGACAAGGATCTGGCAACATGGATACTACACATGGAGTAATATTTTGATCTACAGGATGTGTAACCCTCACAAAAGGTGTGTATTACATCTTTATATCTAGAACCCAATCAGTTTGTATGGTATAAATGGATTTTTTCTCGTAAACCACTTGTCACCTAGTCAATTTTTACGGAGGAAATGATAGCACATTATGAAGATACCTTCCACATTTCAAGGTTTGATGAATTACATTTTCAAACCCTTCCTTAGAAAATTTGAGTTAGTATTTTTTTATGATATACTAATCTACAACAAGTCTTGGAAGGATCATGTTCAACATGTTGATAGGGTGCTCAAAATATTGGAGGAGAAATAATTATATGCAAAAACCTCCAAATGTTTCTTTGGAGCACATAAGGTGGAATATTTGGGTCATATTTTATCTCATGAGGGTGTTAAGGTAGACCCTAACAAAATTAAAGCCATTAAGGAATGGAAAATCCCCACAACCATAAAGCATCTTTGATGATTTCTCGGGTTGACAGGGTATTATCACAAGTTTGCTAAGAATTATGCGAAAATAATGGTACCTCTAACATAATTACTGAAGAAAGATGCATTTTCTTGGACTCCGGAAGCAATGAAGGCCTTTGAACATCTTAAAGAGCCAATGTGCCAAGCACCGGACTTAGCTACACTAGACTTCACAAAAAAAAATATTGTGGAATGTGATGCTTCAAGAAATGGAATTGGTGTTGTTTTAATGCAAGAATGAAGACCCATTTCTTTTGAAAGTCATCCAATCAAGGAAAATATTTACACAAACCTATTTATGAGAAGGAAATGTTGGCAATACTACATGCACTAAAGCAATGGCGACCTTACCTAATGGGAAGACACTTCAAGGTAAAAACAGATTATGATAGCCTTAAATACCTTTTGGAACAAATATTATCTTCAAAAGAGCAATAAAAATGGGTGACAAAGATGTTGGGTTATGACTTTGAAATCATCTACAAAAAAGGGAAGCAAAATGTTGTTGTAAATGCACTCTCAAGAAAGGATGAGGATGTGGAAGCATTGCTTTGTGTCATTTATATTATACAACCTGAGTGGATAAACAAAGCAAGCGATTAATGGAAGAATTATGAAGAGATGTGGTCAATCATTGAAAAATTGCAGCAAGATCCCAGTACATCTGATACACTTAGTTGGAAAAATGATTCATTATGATACAAAGATCGCTTATATCTTTGTAAGAATTCCAAACTTAAACAAAAGATTATTTTGGAATTGTGTACCTCTCCCTTAGGAGCACACTTAGGATTTTTAAAAACTTACCATAGGGTCAAGAAGGAATTTTTTTGGATGGACTTAAAACTGATATTGAGAAGCTTGTGGTAGAATGTTTGGTTTTCCAACAAAATAAATTTGAGACAGTTAATACCTTGGGTCTGTTGCAACCTTTATCCATTCCAAGCTAGCATTGGGAGGAGGTAACAATGGATGTTATCATATGTTTACCCAATTCTGAAGGAAAGAGTCTCATCATGGTGGTAGTTGATCGACTTACCAAGTATGCACACTTTGTGCATTATCTCATCATTTTAAAGCCAATACAGTTGCTACTTCATTTATGGAAACAATTCAAAAGCTTCATTGAAATCCAAAGATTATAGTAAGTGACAGAGATCCCATTTTCACTGGAAATTTTTGGACGAAATTAAGTTCTTGTATTGGTACGTAATTAACTCATAGCTCATTTTATCATCCCCAATTTGATGGGCAAACTGAGATAGTGAACAAATGTTTGGAAGGATATATTTTTTGTTTTGTATCTGATAAACAAACACAATGGGTCTAGTGGTTACCTCTAGATGAATGGTGGTATAACACTTCGTTCCATACTACAGCAAAAATGACCCCATTTATGGCACTTTATGGATATTATCCACCATCCATCACATCATATTTAAGAGAAAATTCTAAGGTTCAAGAAGTGGAAGATCACATCGAGCATCAACAGAAAATTCTCCAACTCTTAAAGGATAACCTCACTCTGGTGCAAAATCGAATGAAACAATAGGAAGATCAGCATCATAGTGAAACAAGTTTTGATGTAGGTGACAGTAACACCCTCCTCCTACATATACCCAAGTAACCGGCCAACTGGGGTAAACATGCAACGAGAGGTCACTATGATATGATTCGACCTCCTAAGTCATGTTAAGGAAATGGAACTGACAAAAACACACCATACAGACCTTGAAGATCAACATTAGGACCCTTAGCAACCATCCCAACATTTCTGCCAACCAACCCCTAGGTCCCACTAAGAGTTTGGACCACTTGACGCCTGGACACTCCCATGCTATAGGTCTGCCAACATCCAAGAGGCTCTGGATGCTCCCATGCTATGGGCTTGCCAGCATCCAAGAGGCTCTGGATGCTCCCATGCTATAGGCATGCCAGTTTATAGGGAATATTTTGCTTAGTGTTGTGCCAACATCCCTTAGATTTGAGCCACGTTTTTAGGCCCATAACCTAGGTCACTGATCATAACCAACAAACCACATGTATATGTCATGCAAGCCAAAACTAGTGAGGAAAACATACATGCAACTCGGTACCTGCAAGCAAAAATCATTACAGTTGTTGATCCCAGTATCCTCTTGCACTTTCCTACTCTTCCTTTTCCTTCTTGCTCCAAAACTCCAAGTATTCCAAACTCCTCCAAGAGTGCTCCAAGAAAACTCTAAGTGTCCAAGAGTATGAGAGAGAGAATAGAAGAGAGATTCACCAAAACTGAACTAACTAAAGGTTACACTTACCAAGCCCACCGACTGATTCTCAAAAGCCTTTTTATTAATGAGGCCTCTATTTTATTAATTTTCCATTATTTTCCTTCATTTTCCACCTCACATGCAACCTGTTACCTTTCTCCTTCCTTTTCTCCCAATTTCCATTATTTTCATAAATAAATGCCAAATAATGCCTCATGCCTTTTCAAAGCCTTTGTCATTGCCTTTGCCAAATTCCTTAGACATAATAAACTAAATGAACACCCACTAGGATGTTTTTTCCCACCATTTAACTTGGAATAAGTGTCCCATGACCGTGGACTTATATTTTTTGACATCAATTTTTAAGCAGGGTTGTTATAGAACCCGCCCCCTTGGGGGAACACCATCCTCAGTGTTCAATGACACCTATAGCCAGCAAGACCGCTAAAAAAAAAATCATACTGCCCATGGAGCTTTATAACATAGCTCGTTGTAGTATTTACAATGACCATCTACTAAAACATGACAAAAATATCGTTTACTTGAGATTTATAACACAACTCATTACGATATTTACAATAATAACCACATATACACACATACACATTTTCTTCACCCAACAAATAATAATATTGTCTATGGAGATTTATAAATCCTGCTTGATACAATATTTACAATAAGATACACATATGCACATTTTATAAACTAGAAAATAAAAGGACATGTTGTCTGCATCCACAACAAGGGAATCCAGAGGCTCACACCTCCACCATCAAATTAATACCAAGATTCATCTCCTTCCCAGGAATTTCAAAATCCACTATCAAAGTCAAATATGCATCCAATGTCCAACACTATAATCATGCGCCACTTGTCCTCTTAGTGAATAGTTACCAGCTGATTGTTCTAGGGCACACTCCCAATGTGAATATGATTCCATTTGGTCATGTTAATGACCAAAACAAATACATTCCCCAACCTTCCCTTCTCTGCTACATAGTCCCTCGGGAAATCCGGTCATCCCCTTCCATGCATCCACACACCTTCCCAGTTTCGATGGCACCCCCATCTCGGGTAGTCCATCCCTTGACAAGGTTTCCTCACATCGAAAGATACAAAAACCAAGGCATATCCTTGCCTTAAAAGCATCATACCGGTCATAACATGCTCATGGAAATCAATGGACACTATTGGGTGTCAGTGTCCCACAATGGCCCTTCTCCTAAATACTTTACTAGCATATCGTTTCGTGTTTCAATTCCTCTCACTAACGCTGCTAATTCTTGCAGTTGATTTCAACCACCTAACCGGGCATTTCATGCTTTCCTGTATCAAGCACAAAAAATCCATTAGATTCAAAATGAATTGAAATAAATTCACCTCATACCTCTTTGGTGGCCCATCAATAAGGTATACTTGTAATTTTGTTCGCTTCCTGTCACAACAAGTCAAACTAGCAACTTTGACCAAATAATCATGTATAAACATATCACATTAGGTTAACGCCCATCAATAAGATATACTTGTAATTTTGTTCGCTTCCTGTCACAACAAGTCAAACTAGCAACTTTGACCAAATAATCATGCATAAACATATCACATTAGGTTAGCTAAAAAAAAACCATCATAGATCAAAATCATAAATCACATGTAACCATGATAAACTAGAATCATATATCACATGTAATCATCATAGACCATAAACATAAATAACATGCATAATTAAATTGAAATAAAATATTGATACTTATCCTTCATCGATCCTTACTTATGCCTTTGTTCTTTTGTACACACATTGGATCGATTGCCACACCCGAAAAATACCTAGTGCCTTCTCCTCAACCACGTGCACTTACATATGGTGTGCATCACACACATACAACAACAAACGACATACAACACCAAATAATGCATACACCTACACCTGATATACAACATAACACATAAATCACCTATGCCTAATGTACAACACAATACATTCATCTATACTCGATGTACAACGCCACACAATACATGTACCTACACTTGGCGTAAAACACAACACAATACATCTATACCTGATGTACAACACCAAAAAATACATGTACCTACACCTGGCGTGCCACACAACACCATACATCTATACCTAATGTACAACACCACACAATACATGCTCCTATACCCAGTATACACCACAACATCGCATGTATGACATGCACACAATACCACATGTACATAATACCACTTGTACAAAGAACCACATGTATAGAGCACCACCTGCACAATGTGTGCACAACATCACATATACATGGCACCACCTGCATAACATGTACACAATGCCACATGTACATATTACCACTTGTATAACATGTACACAACGCCAGATGTACACAACACCACATGCACAACATGTACACGACACCACATGTACACGACACCACATGTACACAACACCATATGCACGACATGTACATAGCACGACCTACACACAACATCATATGTACAACATGTACACAACACCGCATGCACACAACACCATATGTAGTACCAAATGTACAACATGCACACAACACCATATGTACATAGCATTGCATATACAACATGTACATAGCACCCTATGTACATCTCCAACATGTGTACAACACCATATGCACACAACATCGCATATCCATCATGCGCACAGTACAATATGTACATAGCACCGCATATCCAACATGTACATAGCACCATCTATACCTAGCACTACATATGCAATATTCACACAACACTATATGTACCACCATGTACATAACATTGCATAAACATGTACACACACTATATATACACCACACCACATGTGCACAACATCACAGATGCAATATGTACAACATATACAACATATGCACGACAATAGTACCACACATCCAAAACCACATTGTCTATGCCAAGCAACCTTGCTTCCAATGTCTTATCCATGCTCGTCCCAGCATGCCACAGACCACACTACTTTCATTTCCTTGATGTATCCTTTGGTGTAGCCTATCCATAACCTAGACATAATATAATCACATAATATCAACTCTTCACCACATGATACTAACCTCGTAGATTTTTCATGACTACGATTCCACTTGATTCCTCATAAAGTAGGAAAATCTTCATGCCCTTCACCTACATAAGCAATCATTCTTCCACAAGAATGATCCCTGATGACCCTGTCGGACAATGAAATAGATACATGGATACACACATACATACATATACATAAACATTAGCATAAACAACAATGATCCTGTCAAACAATGATATGCATACACATAAACATCAACATGAAATAATAATGATCTAGTCAGTCAACGACATACATACATATGTACATATAAACATTAGCATAAAATAATCATGACCCATGATGACCCTGTTAGACATGACATACATACATACATGTATACACATATAGACATCATCATAATCATGATCACAACATAATTACTAGATATCATAAGGTTAAGGTTAAGAGAACTCCATTTATGCGTGCAACACATGAGCAACATTGAGAACAAAAGTTCCCAACACAGCCAAGGCATATGATGCCTCAAATCCATTCACCTTACCTTTCTTGATTACCTTTCCCATGACTATCCTAACATCACCCATTTACACTAATGGACCCAACCAGTACAACTAGATGTCATACTCTTGCCTTGAACTTCCTTTATATATGCATTGGCTTCATCTAAGTCTTACATTTCCTACTGGATTTCATTCAGCTCTCTCTGAGCTCCAGTAACTATCCTCTTTCCCAACCAATTCCCAAGACTCAAAAATTAAAAGGAAAGCACAAGAAACCAACAAGAAGAAAACCATGAAAACCAATAACAATACAACACAACGTACAAAGTGGCATGATCATGCACTAGACATAACAAAATTGCAAATCAAGCACAAGAAAATCACAAAATAACAAAACCACAAGACTAAAAATAGACACCATGACTCAATCCCCATGGTTCCCAGTGCTTCCAAAGGAAATTTCAACTTGATCCTTCTTCAACATTTCATGGGAGTCTCTTTGCCTTGCAATCCCCTACATCATATTTCCATGAACGCATAGCTGCCAGTGCATAAATAAACATAACAACATACTAGCTACCTTACCTTGTTATGTTAAGCACATTGCATTGTAGTTGAACACATTTGTGCCATGTCTCAAGGGACTCCAATTCCCTTGACAGATCTAGCTAGAACTAGACACCAGTTGTTATACTTGTCAAATACATGTCCATTAATATAGCACATTTCCACATAATTTCAAACAAATTAGGGTTAAGAAGACTTCCGGTATGCAAAGCATTCATTCGTTTGGAATTAGGGTTTCCAAACATAGCCAAAAGAATTCTTGTCCAATTCCTCTCTTTTGCCCTTTTTACCTTGTTGCAATTTAGACTTGCTATGTAATCTCACATCACCCAACTATTAGTTATATAAACACATCAACTATTACCTTTTCATGCTAATACCAAGCATGTTTCTTGCATTTTTTACACATGGAAAACACATGTTCCAAATATCAAGATAATCATATCTATCAATTTGAAATCAACCTTTACCAAGACTACCAATCATGTCATAATTCATAGTCAACTCATAGTCATTAGACATAATACTACAACTGTCACCTATTACACTCAAGTACATGTCATCTATCTCAACATATATGTTTTAGTACAATCATCTTAAAACAAGATCATTTGAACACATACTCCTATTATGCAATTCATCAAGCATCCAACCAACTTGCAAACATACCATGTTAAATAAATAACCTAAACAATATAATAGACACCAAACACTCAAACACCAAATAGACGTCATAAGAAAACTCATACCTTTGTGTATCTCAGAAGAGGTTATCTTGTCTACACAATCAAGCTATATTAGCACAATATAACTTCACAACATATCAACTCAAACATAAATAAGGTCATGATATCCATAATAGTCACTAGCTAAAATGTTCACATCATAAACTCATAAACAATTATCATTCATACATAATAATCACATCCGCACAATCATTCTAGATTAGTATGACATAATATTACAACATATTAACTCATACCTAAATGTCATAACCCTAACCATTCGCATAGACCAATCCAACTTAGTATGATACATATACCATCAAGATCTTAATGTAATAACCCTAATCATCAAGTTACTAGCATATGACAACAACAAGTTATAGATCATTCTAATCAACAACATATAACCTAATCATCAAGATAACTATCATATAACAACAACAAGCTAACTTATAACATACTCATCAACAACATATAACATAATCATCAAGTTGTCTAAAATAAAACAATAATAGCAATGCATGCAACCACATGTTACTATCATTCATGACTATCTGACACATGTGCATATGACTACACTAATCAACTAGCATCTATCATGTATGTAACCATAACATCAATAGAATGAAAGGAATACACATAACCATAATGCATATAACAAACCTTAACCTACATACCTGCATGCCCAATCATACGAACAAGTATGATGACATGCTCTTACCCTGAAGTCCATTGTTGCAACTTCACTTTAATGATTTGCATATCCTACTCTATCTCAACCAACACATTAGCATCATAACATACCAATATCATCATGATGACCTAATATGCATACAATGACCTTACAATGCATGTTTGACCTCCTAGATATGCATAACCATCACCATGACAATGCATGCATATATACATCGACATGCATAACAATGCATATATACCCATACACTCATGATGACACATCTCACAACAACAACATCAACCTTCACATGGAAACATCACTATAACCATGATCAACAACATGCAAATGCAACAAGCACATGGACTACAAGGATAAGCAACACATATGCAACCAACATGATTGCATGACCAATACATTGCCCATCCAGTTTGAGAGGTGAACCATGCTCTGATACCACTCTGTAACACCCTCCTCCCACATCTACCCAAGCAACTCGCTAGTCAGGGTAAACATGCGATGATAGGCCACTATGATATGATTTGACCTCCTAAGTCACGTTAAGGAAGTGGAACTGACAGAAACACATTGTTGGTGGCTGAATTTGCATGTTTTTACCCACCTTTTTACCCTATTTCCTGTATCCATTTTACACCATTGTTGGTCAATTTGCATGCTAAACCGCACAAGTATACCTCTTGTCATGTCGTTATGAATCATTAATAAATGAAGCATAGTCATAGGGGGTTGTTGCATCAATCTATTATTCTTGCATATTTGGAGGAAGAATGATCAGGATTGTGATTTAACAAATGGTGACAATCGAGCTGGCAACGCTATCCTGGGACATCAGGTGAAACAGTGGCTCAACCTCTCAATCAACACATTGCTATCTTTATATTATGTTTTTCTTTGTAAACCACTATGTAATTGTAGGCAAACAGCTATCGTAATTCTAGGAGTTGTTAGTGTTAACAAATTGTATAAGTAGAGTTATGGGGCTGTGAAATCCAGGAGTTAAGATCGCAAGAGAATTACATTAAGTCTGAGTCTGTTACATCATACTATGTAATTTCCTTTTGATTAATGAAATTCTGACCTTCTGAGCATTTCATGAATTCTTGATCTTGCCACAACCCTGATCAGGGAGTTGGGCCCACTCTCCTGACCAGTTGATGCTAGAATAGATGTGTGCATAGGTTTATTTTAGTTGAGTTATTTATTGTTGTGAATGCTTATCACTGTGTTGATGTGAGTCTTATTTGTTGTTACTCTTATTGTTGTTCAGTTATTACTTGTTGTTACTCTTATTTGTTGTTACAGTTATCACTGGTTGTTACACAT
This sequence comes from Pinus taeda, assembly GCA_000404065.3. Lineage (NCBI taxonomy): Eukaryota > Viridiplantae > Streptophyta > Pinopsida > Pinales > Pinaceae > Pinus > Pinus taeda. Next base: position 4,605 of record APFE031228929.1, on the reverse strand, counting down.
TGTTAAGTTTATAATTGAATGTTCACTGTTGGGTAGGGAAACTATGGCCTGCATCTTTGCATGATGGCCTTGAAATAACTCATAGATCCTTGGGTTGACAATTAATGTGGAATTGGGTGAATTTCATGATTCATATATGAGCACCAACATTTTGTAGTCATTGTTGGGGATGTTATCGAAGGCGCAAAAGTACGACCAGTATTAACAATAGGACTGATCTCTCGTCCTGGGGAGGGATTGTTTCACCCTGCTCCAGGTCTTGAGCATTAGATCATTTTGGTTTCTTTGATTTCTTTTTTTTAGGACCACTCTCTCATCCTGGGGAGGGAAGTTTTCACCCTACTCCAGATCCTGAGCATTAGATTTCCTTGTTTTCTTTTTCATAGGAACCGCTCTCTCGTCCTGGGAAGGGATGTTTTGATGTCACCCTGTTTCAGGTCTTGAGATTAGATTTTTGATTGGTTTATTTTCTTCTTTTTCTTTATTTTTAGGGTCCACTCTCTCGTCCTAGGGAGGGAATTCCCCACCCTGCTCCAGGTCTTAAGCTTTCGACTTGCTTGAATGTTTTCTTTTTATTTTCTGATTGCGTGAACAGAGATATAAATAAAAGGGGCAGAGGAAGACCCCTAAAAAGAAGAGGGAGAGATCTAGGCAGAAATAGTTACATCCAAGAAATCATTTCAAGAGATGAGTCGGGAGCATCGACGCGAGCTGCTGTTAGGGTGAGATCTCATACAAGATCTAGAGGGAAATAAGTTTCAAAACCCGAAGCTCCCTCAATAACAGAAATGAAATTCGGGGAAGGAGAATTAGCAAGTAGAGGATCTGAGGAACTGCATATTGCAAGTTCAAGGGAAGAATATTTGAGGGAATTCTCTGCACCATTTGATTGAGGAAGTTTTGTTAAACAACCTCAACCACCTGTTATAGAACAATCAGAGCAAGAACCTACTGAGATTACAAGTGAATATTGGAACATATTCATGGCTCTTGCAACTTCTTCGATCAAATTCCCAATTGGAGATATCAGAGGTGATGCGCCTATTCCTTTGACAACATTACCTAATTTTCATGGTCTTTCTTCTGAGGATCTGGACACGTTTCTTTTTGAACTTGACATTGTTTGTTGGCGGTATGATTATATTTCTGATGCTCATAAATTGAATATATTCCCCGCTACTTTGAAGGGAACAACTTTGAGATCGTTTATGGGTTTAGGGGGACAATCTATTACTACATGGGTATATATGAACACGATTTTCCTCAAGAAATATCAAGACTACTGCAAATCCCGAGATGTGAAGGATGAAATATTTAAGACTATGTAGAAATAGGATGAGAACATGGAGGACTTTGTGGAACATTTTCAATATAGTTGCAACGATCATGCCATAGTGATATGGATAAGAATATGTTGAAAATAATCTTTCTCCTGACACCGAGGGAGCAATCTTTGGAACTATTAAATGTAGTAGGAAAGGGAGACATACCAAAAGAAGAATTTGATACCATTTGTGAATTGTGCATCAAGTGTTCACAAGGAGTTGTGAGGCATAGGTAGGGGATCTGAACTCTCAAGACATCCACCGATGGAGTTACAAAATCAGAAATTAGGAACTTGCTAGACAACTTGAAAACTGATATCCTAAGCACATTGTCATCATAGCTAGACATTTTGCAGGAGAAACAGAAGTAGATAGAAGCAGAGAAGGCCATGTCCATTTTTTTCCCTCAATGTAGGAAGAAGCACCCATTGAAGGAATACCCATTGAATTCCATCAAGACTTGTGTGATATGTAAACAAAAGCATTCCACTAGCACATGTCCATCTCTTCCTGGGGTGAAGGTATTTTTTCAGAGAACAAATGAAGAATTAGATCAGTTGTATTTCATGGGATCAAAGAATCCATGGAAACCATAGCCACATAACATGAATCAAGGTATGCCTCAACACCCTTCACAGTATTTTAATAATTTGAATTTTGGGCCTCAGTCTGTACCTTTTTCACCTTCATGGCTATAGTCTTATCAATATCCAATGCCCTGGCAACCATGGTACCCTGAATCTGGCCCAAACCCTTCATGGTCCCAGAATTAGTGTGGACCTCCTCCTCCTTCAGGACAATTATCCCAACCTATGTCACAGCAACAGTTACAACTGCCTTCTAATGCATCCACTAGTAATCCTCCTCTTCATCCACAACTGCATGTTCAATCCAATCCAAATCTAAACAACAGAGGGGTTCAGAAGGTTGAGACACTCAACCCCCCTGCATATAGTATTGCAGAAGGTAACAATTTGAATCTTCGATCCGGTCGGGTGGTGAATACTTAGACTCCACCAATAATTGTTGAACATATTGATGATGAAGTCTCGGAACCAGAACCTAGAGATTCTACTAGAACAATTGGGGATGAGTCAATACAAACTTCTTCGCAGACAATTGTTACTAGAGGATGTCATACTAGTCCACTTATCCTAACAGACTCTCATTGAGCAAACAAAGTCCTCGTCTTGAATTTTACGTTTTAGGGGAACTATAGAATTTATTTGTCAAAATCTCGTTACTTCAGGCTATGAAGGAAATACGGATTTATGCCAAAATAATTAAAGAATATTTCTCCAAGAAACCTGGCAGAAAACCAAAAGATCCAGCCACTATTCATGTTATGGGAAAATTATCAGACATAATGTTGGGAAAGCCTATACCTGTTAAATACGAGGATCCATGGAACTCAATTCTAAAAATACATATCAATGGGGTTGATATCCCAAACATACTGGTAAATTTGGGGATAGCGGTTAACGTCATAACCTCTGCAACTATGATTACCTTGGATCTGTGAAACCTTAAACCAACTCCCACTATCCTAGAATTGGCAGATTAGCCTACTATAAGACCGATAGGGAAGCTGGAACATACAACTATTTCAGTATACTCCTGGAAATACCCTGTCGACCTTTTGGTTTTACATACCCAATCTCCATCTGGTGGACATCCTTTGATTTTAGGGAGACATTGGCTTGCGACCGCAAATGTTGACATTGGGTGTCGGTCTAGAAATATGGTAATATCCAATGGGGAAGTTATAGATAATCTTATCCTTTACCCCCTGCAAAACCAAGTTCTTTAGATAAACCAGGATTTACCTTGATACAAAAATCTCTACCTATGAAAGAGCCCAAACTTGAGAATGAATAAGTTATACCTATCCTTACCATCAGTAAGGCTCTTTGTTTCAAGGATGAAATGGAGTATGATGCCATTAGCACCATTCTCAACAATCCCAACTCCGTTTCTGATCCAACCCACCAGCTATTAGAATTTATCATGAGTTGCAATGTTCAGGAATATATGGAACCAGAAACAGAAGTTGGAAATATCCCTGTAATTGTACCTCGTGACAATATTTCTGTAGAAATTGAACCAGGGAAAATGCTAAATATTAATCCTGACCTTTCACCCTCCCAAACCAAACAGTTACTGAAGGTCTTTCTGGAACATAAAGAATCCTTTGCTTGGGAATATACAGATATGAAAGGCATCCCTGTTGATTTATGTACTCATCACATATACATTAAAGAATAATGCCGACATGTTAGGCAACCATAGAGAAGAATGAATCTTTCCTTAAAAAACATTTTCAAATATGAATTACAGAAGTTATTAGATGTGGGTTTTATTTATCCGATATCGGAAAGTCAATGGGTTTCCCCTCTAGTCATTGTTCCTGAGAAGAATGGCAAGTGGTGGATTTGTGTTGATTATAGGGAATTAAATAAAGCAACTTTAAAAGACCATTTTCCCTTACCCTTTATTGACTAGGTACTTGATACATTAGCCGGAAATAAGTTTTTCTCCTTTCTGGATGGATTTAGCGGATACAATCAGATACAAATAGTTCATGGGGATCAGGATAAAACTACCTTCACATGCCCTTGGGGAACCTTTTCCTACTGAGTCCTCCCATTTGGTCTCTGTAGGGTGATATTAGGAATTTTTTATGATCTAATCAATGATAGCGTTGAAATCTACATGGATGGCTTCACCCCATATGGGGATTCTTTTGAAGAAGGTCTAGAAAACTTAGAGAAAGTACTTAAAAGATGTGAGAAAACACATGCTCCTCTTAGTACAATAACATGTCATATGATGATGAAGGAAGGAATATTGTTGGGACACCTACTTTCAGCTATAAGAATTCAGGATGATCTTGCTAAAGTAGAGGTAATATTGAATTTTCCTACACCTAAGACACTGACAGAGATATGTAGCTTTATCAGTTATGCTGGCTATTATAGGCATTTTATAAAAGAAAATCTAAGGCAACATACCCACTTTTTCAATTGTTACCTAAAGATGTAGAGTTTGTGTGGATAGATGAATGTGAAGTAGCCTTTAAGGAAATCAAAGAAATAGTTTGTAAATCTCTAATATTACTTGGTCCTAACTAGAAGCTCTCATTTCACATCTCTATAGACGCTTCTCAAACAGCAGTAGGGGTAGTCTTGGGGCAACAGGAGGACAAGAAACCATATGCGATCTATTATGTCAGCAAGAACTCGATTCCTGCTGAAATGAATAATACGGTAACTGAAAAGGA